>OU342746.1:25805788-26089995 GCA_910589775.1 Avena eriantha
TGGAACACCGATCCGGATGACTCGAAGTCACAATCAGGATACGTATTTATTTTGAATGGTACTGCAGTGAGCTGGAGGAGTGCGAAGCAAAGCATTGTGGCGAAATCTTCAACTGAATCGGAATACATAGCTGCTTCAGAGGCTGCACAAGAAGCCGTTTGGATGAAGGAATTCATTACTGAACTTGGCGTGGTTCCCAGTGCGTTGGACCCGATGGCCATCTACTGTGACAACACAGGTGCCATAGCTAATGCGCAGGAGCCAAGGTCACATAGCAAGCTGAAGCACATCAAGCTACGTTTCCACGCTATTCGCGAGTATGTCCGAGATGGTGACATAAAGATTTGCAAAGTACACACTGATCTGAATGTGGCAGATCCGTTGACTAAACCTCTCCCTAGGGAAAAGCATGACCAACACCAGAACGCCATGGGTGTTCGGTATATTACCATGTAATCTAGATTATTAACTCTAGTGCAAGTGGGAGACTGTTGGAGATATGCCCAAGAGGCAATAATAAAAGTGGTTATTATTATATCTTTGTGTTTATGATGAATGTTTACATCCCATGCTATAATTGTATTATTAGGAAACACTAATACATGTGTGTTTTGTAAACAAAAGAGAGTCCCTAGTAAGCCTCTTGTTGAACTAGCTTGTTGATTAATTGATGATCATGGTTTCCTGATCATGGACATTAGGATGTGATTAATAACAAGGTTATATCATTAGGAGAATGATGTGATGGACACACACACCCATAGTAAGCGTAGCATAAGATCAAGTCATTAAGTTCGTATTGCTGTAAGCTTTTAAAAAGCATAGTAACCTAATCCTTCGACCATGAGGTTGTGTTAATCACCATCACCGGATGGGTACTTTCATGACATCAAACACCGCTTCGTAACTGGGTGGTCATAAAGGTGTCATTGGGTATTCTGAAAGTATGTGTTGAAGCGCATAGACCAAGATTGGAATTTGTCCATCCATATGACGGATAGATATGCTCTAGGCCCTCTCGGTGGAATGTCATCTAGTTAGCTTGCAAGCATGTGACTGGGTCACAAGGGATGACATATCACGGAACGAGTAAAGAGTACTTATCAATAACGAGGTAGAACTAGGTATGGAGATGCTGACGATCAAACCTCGGATAAGTATAGTATCGCGTGACAAAGGGAATTGGTTTCGTATGTAAATGGTTCAATCGATCGCGAAGTCATCGTTGAGTATGTGGGAGCCATTATGGATCTCCAGGTCCCGCTGATGGTTATTGATAGGAGATGTGTCTCTGTCATGTCTGCATATTCACGAACCGTAGGGTGACACACTTAAGGTTCGAAGTTGTTTTAAGTAGATATGGAATATGCGTTGGAGACCGAATGTTGTTCGGAGTCTCGGATTGGATTCGGGACATCACGAGGAGATCCGGGATGGTCCGGAGAATAAGATTCATCTATTGGGGATCATTTTCGGAGTTAGGAAATGTTCTGGAGTATTTGTATGAGGGTTCTAGAAGGTTTCGGAATGTTCTGGAAGGTTCTGGAAGGTTTCTTGGAGTTTGCTTGAAAACCAAGAAGGGATCAAGGAGTCCTGGTGGGTCAAGACTAGGAGTCGTGGGGGAGGAGGACTCCTCCCCCCCTCCCCAATCCGCCGGCCCTAGAGGGAGGGGAGTCCTACAAGGACTCCCCCTCCCATGGCGCCTAACCCCCTTTAAATAGAGGGGCAGCGGCGCCCCTCCCCCAGCTCCATAACTCCCAATCTCTGCCGCCTCTCTCCTCCTCCTTTCTTCTGCACAGGCATAGGCGAACCCCTGCAGAATTCTCTACTCCACCACCACCACCACGCCGTCGTGCTGCTGGGATTCCGTGGAGAAGATCTACTACCTCCGCTGCTCGCTGGAACGAGGAGAGGAAGGTCTGCTTCGACTCCGCACGTGTGACCGACCGCGGAAGCGCTGCCGAAACGCGGCGCCGGAAGGATCGTCCACTTGACCGACTGTGGAAGCGCTGCCGGAACGCGACGCCGGAAGGATCGTCCACACGATCTTGAGATCGGCAAGTGATCGACTACATCAACCACGAGATCTAATCTCGTTAACGCTTTCGGATCTACGAGGGTTAGTTCCTATCTATCTCATTGCACATGTCTAATAGATTAGATCTTGGCTTTTATCTAGATTAGACTTTCTGTCCCCCGAATCTCCCTTCGGTGGCGACGGCGCTGCGGAACTTTTCGTGGCTGGAGGCTTGATTCTTTAGGGTTTTCGCATCGGGAGGAATATATAGGCGAAGGGGCAAGGTCGGTGGGCGGCCAGGGGGCCCACACCATGCCCTGGTGCGGCCTAGGGGGACCTGTGCCATGGGGTGGTGTGGCCACCCTGTGGCCCCTCTCTAACTCTCCTTCTGGCTCAGTGAGTCATCCGAGAAAATATCAACTTTGGCTTTTGTCCGGTCCAATTCCGAGAATATTGATTTTCTGACTTGCCTGGAACCAAAAACAGCAGAAAACAGGCAGCTGGCACTGTGGCATCTTGTTAATAGGTTAGTCCAAGAAATCATATGAAAAGTACTCCAAAGTTGGAACAAAACACAAGAAAGTAGATAAAACCAAGCATGGAACATCAAAAATTATAGATACATTTGCAATGTATCAACATCCCCAAGCTTAACTCCTGCTCGTCCTCGAGTAGGTAAGTGATAAAAACAAAGAATAATTTTTTAGGTGACATGCACCATCAAAGACTTGATCAAAGAATTTGTAAAACATTCAAAGCTGGGATCATACTACTTCAATCATAATCATGAAAGACAAAGTTCTATCAATAAGACAAAGAAACTATGTGCAACATGAAAAGGCACAAACAAAAGATTCATGAATAACAATGCTTTGCAAGACATTTGTTTGTTTCACATAATGAAAACATAGCATAATGGCATTCAGCTTGTCCCTCAATAGAGTAGCAAATATAAATGCATAGGACACCTTCAAAGTTCATAAGACTGACTAGATACAATAGTTTAAAACAAGCAATAACAAGTTATGCATCAAATCAACTAGTCTTGGGACAATGCACATAGAACTAAGAATGGCCACTATGCTCTCAAAGTAGGTGCATAAAGATAGAAGGTGGAGACTCAATATAATGGTGGAAGAAAAGCCTTTGTAAAAGGAAGTAGGGATTCAAGTCTCATAAAGAGCTTCCAAAAATTATGGTACTTATAGCTTTCAACTCTCATTGCCCCTATCATAAGCATCTTGAAGTGATTAAGGTTAAAGTGAACAAACTATGGTGTACATGCTTGACGAAGTATAAGTTAGAAATCTCATGTCCCTTGAATACGAGGGCCGCTCCTCATGCTACTCAAGTTTAGTCACCGGTAAGTTCTTGTATTGTAAGTACATGTGTATCATAGAAAACCGCCAACGGGGTACCCCTTGCCCGATGATACGGAAGAATCCCCATATCAAAATGACAAGGCAAGCACACAACGAGCATCTCAACAATCTTCTTATTTACCATGGGAATATGGTGCTTTTTTCTCTCTTTCCTCTTTTCATGATATCTCTTTTTTCTCAATATAGGACTCTTTTTTTATAAGAAGAATGCTTCATAGACAGCTCATTATGGTTACGCTGCAGGTTTCCACCTTGTCAGCATGGATTAGACCAGCGGCCCAGGCGTTTCTCTAACACACATACATAACTCCATGGACTTACAAGCTCCCCTTTCATTTCACACCGACAACATCCATATACAAAAGAGCATGATATCAACTAGGTACAAGTACCAAGTGCAATGTTGAAAGCGTTCCCATGACAGCATGGTTCTGCTAATTCCCAACAAATAAGTGCAAGCATATACAACATAGATGACACAATGGTTCAAGTTTATTAAGGGCAAGAAAAGTAAAGTGTGCCATCAAGTTCGTGAGAGCTTTAATCACTAGTTTTCTCATAACAAGTTTAATTTGGAGGGTAAACAAAAGCATGAATATACTTGGAATAGCATAAGCTAGTAGGTAGGTATGGTGGACTCTTTGGAATAACTTGGTTTAGGGAGTTGGATGCATGAGTGGAACTCATACTTGGTTGTGGAGGCTAGCAAAAGACTGGGAGCGACAAACTAAGAGAGCAATAATGGCCATAATCATGTAGAGCGACAAACATCATTGATCAAAGCATAAAGTGATACTACAAGTTGAAAACTAAAGGATCATAAAGGCTTATAGTGACTTGAGATAGTCATAACATGGTGTGAGCATGCGCCAAGTCAACCCAAATAAAACATCAAAGGATAATACCACTATACTATGCTTTAATATGCTAAAACAATGCATGATTCATCCAAGGCACATTAAGCAATCTCAATTGTTTATAACAAGTCATGCTGCAGCAAAGAATACTAAGCATAAAGCCAAAACAATATCAAGCATGGCATGACAGAGCATAGGCCACAGTCAAAAACAAGCTCTTTTTACCACTTAAGCATGAGCTTTCCTACTCTTTTCCAAACCAAACCAAACTATTTGCAAACCAATGTATGAAAGAGGGGGTCGAACCAATTTATTCAGCAAACTAAGCAAACAAAGCAAACGAAAAACGAAAACGAAAACGAAAAAGAAGACGCTCCAAGAACAACACAACTGTGTATGAAACAATAAAAATGAAGTGTTTGGAAGAAACCTAGAATTTTTATTGATGAAGAAGGGGATGCCTTGGGCATTGATACATTGCAAATGTATCTATAATTTTTGATGTTCCATGCTTAGTTTTATCCACTTTCTTGTGTTTCGTTCCAACTTTTGAGTACTTTTATTATGATTTCTTGGACTAACCTATTAACAAGAGCCACAATGCCAGCTGCCTGTTTTCTGCTGTTTTTGGTTCCAAGAAAGTCAGAAAATGAATATTCTCGGAATTGGACGGGACAAAAGCCAAAGTGCCTATTTTTTGGAAGGGATCAAGTGCCAGAATACGAGACGGAGAGGGGCCAGGCGCCGGCCACACCACCTGGCCGCGCGACCAGGCTTGGCCGTGCCAGGGGGTGGTCTGGCCGACCCCAGCATCCCCTCGGCCTCTCCTTCCGCCTATAAGTTTCCCTCGGGACGAAAACCCTAAGTACCCGATCAAAAATCCACGAAAGAGTCTGTAGCCGCCGTCGTCTCTGTCCCTAGATCGGGGGATCTGAAGCTCTTCCCGGCACCCTGCCGGAGAGGGGAATTCACCCTGGAGGCCTTCTTCATCACCATGCAAGCCTCCGGTGTGATGTGTGAGTAGTTCATCCTTGGACTACGGATCCATGTAGTAGCTAGATGGCTGGTTTCTCCTCCTTTGTGCTTTCATGTTTAGACCTTGTGAGCTTCGTTCATGATCAAGATCATCTATTTGTAATACATACATGTTGTGTTTGCGGGGATCCGATGGATATTGAGATGCTATTTCAGATTGATTATTGATTCTATCATGTCTTTGTTATTTGAGATCTTGCATGTTTTCCGTTGTTAGTAGCTATCTTGGCCAAGTAGATGCTAGCAACTCCAAGAGTTAGTATTTATGATCGATAGTGGGTTGGTAATCTGGGGAAGTGACAGAAATCTCTAAGGTACTAGATGTGCTGTTGCTACTAGGGAGAAAACAACGATCCTTTGTTCATAGAACAATTGTATTGCTTAGTTTACACGCAGTTCGTAAAGCAATAATCTGTTGCTTGCAACTTAATACTGGAGGGGGTTCGGATGATAACCTGAAGGTGGATTATTAGTCATAGATGCAGTTGGATGGCGGTCTATGTATTATGTTGTAATGCCCAATCAAGTCTCAAAGGAGTCAAGATGATTAGTATATGCATGTATTGTTTTCTCGGTGTTTGTTAATTGCCCCGCTGTAATTTGTTCACCCACCATGTTATCTTTCTAAGGAGAGCCCCCTCTAGTGAACTATGGATCCCGGTCCTTTTTCTTTACATACAATCTGCAACTGTTTACTGCTTTGTGTTTACTTTCTTCAAACTTTTACTTATTTCCATTCGATACGTTTAATCATTTGTTTTCCGCAAAACACGGTGAGATTGACAACCTTATCGCAAGTTGGGTACAAAGTTCTGTGGTTGTGTTGTGCAGGTCTCCACGTTGCTACTAGCACCGGTAGTGCGCCCTGCCAAAGCTCAGCTAGTAACACCTTTGGGGTGTTTCCTTGCTCCTACTAGTTCGATTAAACCTTGGTTTCATAACTGAGGGAAGACTTGCTGCTATATTCATCGTACCTTCCTCTTGGGGTTCCCAATGAGCTCTACGTCGAAAGTCGAGCGCATCAAGATTTTTCTGGCGCTGTTGCCGGGGTGTCAAGGACATCTTCACAAGGGGAGTCCCTCATAACCAATCTCTTTACTTTGTTGTTTTTGTTTTGCTTAGTTTCTTTTTGCTTGTTTTGTTATTCAAAAAAACACAAAAAATAGTTTTACAAGTTTGCTTTCTTATTTCAAAAACACAAAAAAATTAGTTCCTATCCTAAGTTGCCATTATGTCTAGCCTTGCTCCAATCACTATGTCACCCGAGGAAATGATTTTCACTTTCAAACAAGGAATTGAGGAAAGTTCTAAGGAAGCTTGGTCTAGAATCTTTGATCTTCATGAAAAAACTAAGCCTAAAATGACTCAAGGCTTGTTCGTTAGCAGTTTTTACCTTGGGATTGCTCTTAGCTATAGATATGCTTTAGATGCTATTGCGGGAGGAGATTTCCTCCAATGTAATGAGGATGATGCTATTAATGCTATAAAGAAATTGATCCTTACTTACAACACGCCTAGCCAAACTGATACTTCTTTCGCAAAAATATTTGCTAGGTTGGGTACTCTTGAAACTAGCACTACTAGATTAGAAGGGTGCTATAATATGCTTAGGGAGAAGAATGATTATGTTCCAATAAACTCTGAACCATCAAAGTGGTTCCCTACAGTGAAGATTGAGATAAACACTGAAACTTTTCAAGCCCGCTGCGATATCATGTCTGAATTTTGTCTTATGCCCAAAGCTATTTATGAATCTCTGAATCTTTGGGGGCTCATTGAGGGAGGAAAAGAAATATATCTTACTAATAATACTGCCATATTACCTCTTGGAATATCTGAAGGAGTGTTTACAAAGATCCTTGGAAAATGATTTCTATTGATTATCTTGTTATTGAATGTGTAGGAAAAGGACAAATTACACTTGGAAGGTCCCTATTAGAACTCCTTGGAGCAATAATAGATGTGGGAAAGGGGACCATGCACCTTTATTCTCCACCAAACAATCATATTTTCCCCAAGGTTAAGAAAAAAAATAGAGAGGTAAGGGCAAGAAAGTTGGTCTTAATGCTTCTTTATTTGAGAACACTTGATTCTTTCTTTGGTTCTTATGCCTAACTTAAAGTCGTTAAAGAAAAGTACTTGTTGGGAGATAACCCAAGAGTTTTAGTTGAGTCTTGGAAGTTATTACCACTGTAATAACCTCTCCTTATCCTTTTTATTTGCTTTTTGTGCCAAGAGTAACCTCTAATGAGAGTGAAGTAATGATTGGGAAAGTTGTTGTCCCGAAACAGATTTCTGTGCTTTACCGTAAAAATTCGTGTAAAATATGTGAACGTCCTTTTGAGGCGTTAATTTTTGTGTTTCTGCCCCAGGTTGTTATCTAACTTTCTTTAGTTCAACACTTTTTGATTTGAGCAATATAAGGTCTTTGAAAAAATTCGTCTTTACCTGTTGGTCAGTTTTGACAGATTTCTGCCATTTTCTGCATTTGCTTCTTGTTAGTTCCTTCTTGAGTTCGTTTGGGGAATTGAGCTTTTTGAGGGAAGTGATACAGTATCTAGTGTTCTAATGGAAGTTTATTTGGTGTTAGAACTGAACCTTGAGACTTATTTATCTTGAGTGCACTAATGTTGCTAATGAGATTGAGTGAAGTTTTGTATGAAGGAAAAATTGCAGGTGTATAGAAGGAATGAGTAATGAGATGAAGGATGGACTAAAGCTCAAGCTTGGGGATGCCACGCGTGTCACCCCAAGAAATATCCAAGAAGTACAAGCGTCAAAGCTTGGGGATGCCCAAGGCATCCTCTTCTTCATCAATAAAAATCCCAGGTTTCTTCCAAACGCTTCATTTTTATTGTTTCATGCACAGTTGTGTTTTTCTTGGAGCGTCTTCTTTTTCGTTTTTGTTTTGGTTTTTAGTTTGCTTGGTTTGCTTAGTTTTCTGAATAAGTTGGTTGGACCCCCTCTTTCACACTTTGGTTTGGTTTGGAAAATAGTAGGAAAGTTCACGCTTATGTGGTAAAAAGAGCTCGTTTTTGACTGTGGCCTATGCTCTGTCATGCCATGCTTGATATTGTTTTTGCTTTATGCTTAGTATTCTTTGTTGTAGCATGACTTGTTATAAACAATTGAGATTGCTTAATGTGCCTTGGATGAATCATGCGTTGTTTTAGCATATTAAAGCATAGTATAGTGGTATTCTCCTTTGATGCTTTATTTGGGTTGACTTGGCACATGATCACACCATGTTATGACTATCTTAAGTCACCATAGCCTGTATGATCCTTTAGTTTTCAGCTTGTAGTATCACTTTATGCTTTGATCAATGATGTTTTGTCACTCTGCATGATTATGGCCATTATTGCTCTCTTAGTTTGTCGCTCCCAGTCTTTTGCTAGCCTCCACAACAAAGTATGAGTTCCACTCATGCATCCAACTCCCTAAACCAAGTTATTTCAAAGAGTCCACCATACCTACCTATTAGCTTATGCTATTCCAAGTATATTCATGCTTTTGTTTACCTTCCACTTGTTATGAGAAAACTAGTGATTAAAGCTCTCACGAACTTGATGGCACACTTTACTGTATTGCCTCTAATAAACTTGAACCATTGGGTCCTTCTTTGTTGCGTATATGCTTGCGCTTTATAAGTTGAAATTAGCAGAAGCATGTTTCATGGGGAAGGCTTTCAACATTGCACTTGTACTTTGTACTCCGTTGATATTATGTTCTTTTGCTTACGGATCCCGGCGGTGTGAAATAAAAGTGGAACTTGTAAGATCATGGAGTTTGTATGTGTGTTAGAGAAACGCCTAGGCCGCTAGCCTAAGCCATGCCTAATCATGGTGGAAACTTGAAGCATCACCATAATGAGCACTCTATGAAGCATCCTCAATAAAAACCTATGCAAATAGCAAATAAAACGCTCGCTCAGATGCTCATTGTCTGCTTGCCTTGTCATTTTGATTATGGGAAAGCTCCCGTATCATGTGCAAGGGGTACCCCGTTGGCGGTTCTTAATGATACACATATACTTAAAATGACAAGAGCTTACTCGTGACTAAAGTTGAGTAGCATGAGGATCGGTCTTCATAAGTAAGGGGCATGAGATTTCGGTTTATAACATGTCAAGCATATCCTCTTATTTGTGTCACTTTAACCTTAATCACCTTCAAGATGCTTACGATAGGGGCAATGAGAGCTGAAAACTATAAGTACCATAATTTTTGGAAGCTCTTTATGAGACTTGAATCCCTACTTCCTTTTACAAAAGGCTTTTCTTCCACCATTATATTGAGTCTCCACCTTCTATCTTTATGCACCTACTTTGAGGTCATAGTGTCCATTCTTAGTTCTATGTGCATTGTCCCAAGACTAGTTGATTGATGCATAACTTTTTATTGCTTGTTTGAAACTATTGTATCTAGTCACTCTTATGAACTTTGAAGGTGTCCTATGCATTTATATTTGCTACTCTATTGAGGGACAAGCTGAATACTTTTATGCTATGTTTTCTTTATGTGAAACAAACAAATGTCTTAAAGCATTGTTATTCATGAATCTTTTGTTTGTGTCTTTTCATGTTGCATCATAGTTTCTTTGCTTATTGCTAGAACTTTGTCTTTCATGTTATGATTGAAGTACTATGATCCCAACTTGGAGTGTTTAGCAAATACTTTGATCAAGTCTTCGATGATGCATGTCACCTCAAAAGTTCTTTCTTCTTATCACTTACCTACTCGAGGACGAGCAGGAGTTAAGCTTGGGGATGTTGATACATTGCAAATGTATCTATAATTTTTGATGTTCCATGCTTAGTTTTATCCACTTTCTTGTGTTTTTTTCCAACTTTTGAGTACTTTTATTATGATTTCTTGGACTAACCTATTAACAAGAGCCACAGTGCCAGCTGCTTGTTTTCTGCTGTTTTTGGTTCCAGGAAAGTCAGAAAATGAATATTCTCGGAATTGGACGGGAAAAAAGCCAAAGTGCCTATTTTTTGGAAGGGATCAAGTGCCAGAATACGAGACGGAGAGGGGCCAGGGGCCGGCCACACCACCTGGCCGCGCGGCCAGGCTTTTACCTGTGCCAGGGGGTGGTCTGGCCGACCCCAGCATCCCCTCGGCCTCTCCTTCCGCCTATAAGTTTCCCTCGAGACGAAAACCCTAAGTACCCGATCAAAAATCCACGAAAGAGTCTGTAGCTGCCGTCGTCTCTGTCCCTAGATCGGGGGATCTGAAGCTCTCCCCGGCACCCTGCCGGAGAGGGGAATTCACCCTGGAGGCCTTCTTCATCACCATGCAAGCCTCCGGTGTGATGTGTGAGTAGTTCATCCTTGGACTACGGATCCATGTAGTAGCTAGATGGCTGGTTTCTCCTCCTTTGTGCTTTCATGTTTAGACCTTGTGAGCTTCGTTCATGATCAAGATCATCTATTTGTAATACATACATGTTGTGTTTGCGGGGATCTGATGGATATTGAGATGCTATTTCAGATTGATTATTGATTCTATCATGTCTTTGTTATTTGAGATCTTGCATGCTTTCCGTTGTTAGTAGCTATCTTGGCCAAGTAGATGCTAGCAACTCCAAGAGTTAGTATTTATGCTCGATAGTGGGTTGGTAATCTGGGGAAGTGACAGAAATCTCTAAGGTACTAGATGTGCTGTTGCTACTAGGGAAACAACGATCCTTTGTTCATAGAACAATTGTATTGTTTAGTTTACACGCAGTTCGTAAAGCAATAATCTGTTGCTTGCAACTTAATACTGGAGGGGGTTCGGATGATAACCTGAAGGTGGATTATTAGTCATAGATGCAGTTGGATGGCGGTCTATGTATTATGTTGTAATGCCCAATCAAGTCTCAGAGGAGTCAAGATGATTAGTATATGCATGTATTGCTTTCTCGGTGTTTGTCAATTGCCCCGCTGTAATTTGTTCACCCAGCATGTTATCTATCTAAGGAGAGCCGCCTCTAGTGAACTATGGATCCCGGTCCTTTTTCTTTACATACAATCTGCAACTGTTTACTGCTCTATGTTTACTTTCTGCAAACTTTTACTTCTTTCCATTCGATACGTTTAATCCTTTGTTTTCCGCAAAACACGGTGAGATTGACAACCTCATCGCAAGTTGGAGACAAAGTTCTGTGGTTGTGTTGTGCAGGTCTCCATGTTGCTACTAGCACCGGTAGTGCGCCCTGCCAAAGCTCAGCTAGTAACACCTTTGGGGTGTTTCCTTGCTCCTACTGGTTCGATTAAACCTTGGTTTCATAACAGAGGGAAGACTTGCTGCTATATTCATCGTACCTTCCTCTTGGGGTTCCCAATAAGCTCTACGTCGAAAGTCTAGCGCATCAGGCATCCCCAAGCTTTGACGCTTGTACTTCTTGGATATTTCTTGTGGTGACACGCGTGGCATCCCCAAGCTTGAGATTTAGTCCATCCTTCATCTCATTACTCATTCCTTCCATACACCTGAAATTTTTCCTTCATACAAAACTTCACACAATCTTTATTAGCAACATTAGTGCATTCAAGATAAATGGTCTTAAGTTCAGTTCTAACACCAAATAAACTTCCATTAGAACACTAGCTACTGTAGAACTTACCTCAAAAATCTCAATTCCCCAAAAGAACTCAAGAAGGAATTAACAAGAAGCAAATGCAGAAAATGGCAGAAATCTGTCAAAACAGACCAGCAGGTAAAGACGAATTTTTTCGAAGACCTTATATTGCTCAAATCAAAAAGTGTTGAACTAACGAAAGTTAGAACAACCTGGGGCAGAAACACAAAAATTAACGCCTCAAAAGGACGTTCACATATTTTACACGAATTTTTACGGTAAAGCACAGAAATCTGTTTCGGGAGAGCAACTTTCCCAATCATTACTTCTCTCTCATTAGAGGTTACTCTTGGCACAAAAAGCAAATAAAAAGGATAAGGAGTGTTTATTACAGACGTAATAACTTCCAAGACTCATCTAAAACTTTTGGGTTATCTCCCAATAAGTACTTTTCTTTAACGCCTTTACGTTAGACATGATAGTTTGAGAAGATGCTCACATAGCAAATATGAATTGAAGTAAAAGAGAGCATCAAGAAGCAAATTCAAAGCACATTTAAGTCTAACCCACTTCCTATGCATAGGAATCTTGTAAAGAAACAAGTCATGAAAGCACAAAGCAACAAGAATAGGAAAGCAAAACAAGTGCAACTTCAAAATTTTCAACATAAGGAGGGGAAACTTAATATTATTGAGATGCATAAAACCATGTTTCCCTCTCTCATAATAACTTTCAGTAGCATCATGAATAAAATTAACAATATAACTATCACAAGAAACATTCTTATCATGAGCTACATGCATAAAATAATTAATACTCCCCACATAAGCATAGTCATTCTTATTAATTATAGTGGGAGAAAATTCAACGAAATAGCTATCATTATTATTCTCATCACCATAATCATCAAATATAGGAGGCATATTGTAACCATAATTAATTTTCTCTTCAATAGTAGGTGGACTGAAAATATCATATTCATCATTGTAATCATCATATATTGGAAGCATAGTATCATCAAAGTAAATGTTCTCCTACGTGCTTAGGGGACTAAAGAGATCATCTTCATAAAAACTAGCTTCCCCAAGCTTAGACTTTTCCATAGCATTAGCAATAATGGTGTTCAAAGAATTCATACTAATAACATTGCTATTAGCATGCAAATAAAGTTCCATAGGTTTTTTAATTGTCTCTTCAAACACTTCATGTCCTAACTCAATATAAATACTATAAAGCTCTCTAATTTTGTTGTTGTTTTCCATTAAGCCTAACTAGTGAAAACAAGAAACAAAAAGACAAAATTGCAAAATCTAAAGGAAATAACTTCGAGCACTCACACTAGAGGATGTGAGTACCTTTTACCTTACCTCCCCGGCAACGGCGCCAGAAAATAGGCGTTTGCCATGGGAGGTTCTTCTTCTTTAATCCTCCGGTGTGAATACCTTTTACCTTTCCTCCCCGGCAACGACGCCAGAAAATAGCTTGATGTCTACGCACTTCTATTCTTGTAGACAGTTGTTGGGCCTCCAAGTGCAGAGGTTTGTAGAACAGCAGCAAGTTTTCCCTTAAGTGGATCACCCATGGTTTATCGAACTCAGGGAGGAAGTGGTCAAAGGTATCCCTCTCAAGCAACCCTGCAATCAAGATACAAGAAGTCTCTTGTGTCCCCAACACACCCAATACACTTGTCAGGTGTATAGGTGCACTAGTTCGGCGAGGAGATAGTGAAATACAAGTGGTAATGGTGATAGAAAATAGCTTCATGTTGTGGAAGAGACTAAAGGCGAACTGAAATAAAGATGGAAGCAAGCAAACATGTAACAGATCTAGTAGCAAACGGTGTTTCGGTGCTAAGAAATAAGGCCTAGGGATCATACTTTCACTAGTGAACACTCTCATATAAATATATCATCTTCATGATACTACGTTGAACTACTATCTGGTTGGACACTCTAATCCATGGTAGGGCTATAACAACACACCTCAAAGTAAGCCTTTCCCATCTAGATAACCCCACACTGTCACCTTGAGTACTAGATGAGTCCAACAAACACCACAATTTCGTAAAGACATCCAACTCCAAATATAACTCATAACAAGTATTTGTAATCTCTAGCCTAAGTACCACCATGGTGAGCACGCTGTCACTTTCACACACATGGGGAGAGCAGAGATCTATTAAAGCACTTGAGTAGCAAGGTAGATCTATAGATTACAAGCTCATGATCACAATATGATCATGCATGGAGAGAGAGATGAACACATAGCTACCGGTAGAACCCTTAGCCTCGAGAGAGAACTACTCCCTCCTCATCATGGGAATCACCAATGGTGATGGAGATGGCGGTGGAGATCGATGGAGATGGCTCCGGGGGCACTTCCCCGTCTCGGCTGGGTGCCGGAACCGAGACTTTCTGTCCCCCTAATCTCCCCTTCGGTGGCGGCGGCGCTTCGGAACTTTTCGTGGCTGGAGGCTTGATTCTTTAGGGTTTTCGCATCAGGAGGAATATATAGGCGAAGGGGCAAGGTCGGTGGGCGGCCAGGGGCCCCACACCATGCTCTGGCGCGGCCTAGGGGGACCCGCGCCATGGGGTGGTGTGGCCACCCTGTGGCCCCTCTCCGACTCTCCTTTTGGCTCCGTGAGTCTTCCGGGAAAATATCAACTTTGGCTTTTGTCTGGTCCAATTTCGAGAAAATTTATTTTCTGACTTTCTTGGAACCAAAAACAGGCAGCTGGCACTGTGGCATCTTGTTAATAGGTTAGTACAAGAAATCATATGAATAGTACTCTAAAGTTGGAACAAAACACAAGAAAGTAGATAAAACCAAGCATGGAACATCAAAAATTATAGATACATTTGCAATGTATCAGCCACAAACAATCGGGACACAGAACTAACCAGCAACCGCTCTGGGCTTCTAGAAGACCCGATCGCCGATTGTTAGGCGCCGTTGGATCGGGGTGCGTGGACGATAGTGATGTCCTTTGCGAGGGCGATCCGCGAGAAGTCTGTTATGTGAACAGATTGGCCGTGGAAACTACGTTGGGCCTACGTCCTTGCCTTTATCCCCTTATCCTCGGGGCCAAAAATCAGATCGTGTTCCTTCATCGCCATGGAGAGGGAGAGGCCCAAACTCAGCTTGCACGAGGATCAGATGTTCGCCCACTACGACATACTCGCGCCGCTGTTAGCGAGGCTTCTGGCCGGCTTCGAGATCAGCTATGCCGGGGTTCCTGTCGCGCTGCTCTTGCGCGACAACGCATTGGCAAGGAAGATCGAGGAGTGTCGCCGCCAGCTGTCGGAGCGGAAGAGAGCAATGGCGCGGTACTCGCGTACGAGCGCGTACTGGCGAACGCTGTTCAAGAAGGAGCGGGTTGTGTTGATTGAGCTATGCGGAACCCACCGGCGAGAGATCCACCCGGATCTGCGTAACCCCGAAGGGAGGCAGCGCTTCTGGGCAGTGCCTGGGCGTACGACCTCCACCGTTATCGATGCAGCGCGCCCTGAAGAATCCATGAGGAGGAGAAACGCTGCCGGGAACGTCGGCATCGATTCTGACGCGGAGGAGGCTGGCAGCGACACGGACAACGTTGTCAATGATGGAGACTGTGGGAGCGTCATAGTTGATTAGGGCCACTTTGGATCTGGGTCACCTGAGTCATGGTCGATTATCGTCATAATCTATATATGTTGGCCATGTTTTAGTTGTCTTTGTCTTTGAAACTAGTCGATCGAAACTCGTCTGATCCTTAAAATAAAGTTCGCGCGTTCCCTGGCATATCTGATGGGACAATACGCTGACTCTGCTCCCAGCACTTGATGGCACAGCCGTAATTTGGAGTGCGCCTGAGGAGAAGGGATCGAGCATGTTGTAATACTGTACTACTACTGTCCAGATATAACTGACTTAGTTTTTTAGATATTTAATAAATGTGTCTATAACCAAAACATGTCTAGATACATGTTTTAGGTTTCTCTGTCTTTCAAACTAATCAAAAGTCGTCAAATTATGAACAAACAAAGTCATTGCATTCACACCTGATGGGACAATACGCTGACTCTGCTACTTGATGGCACAGCCATAATTCTGGAGTGCGCCAGAGGAGATGGGAATGCAAGGGAGATGGGAACTAGTAGCCGCGTCCAAACGCAGGTAAAAAACTAATGTAATAATATTTTAAAAAAATGTAATCTGGTCCACATGACCCCATCATAGACACATTGCACGCGCCAGATATAAATAAAGACGACACGGCTAGTTTAGTTTCAATGATACAATTCAACATAGGACGTTATTGTGCATGCATCTTTCTGCTCCTCTTATTAGTCTGCTAGCCCACGCTGCATTAAGCATTAGTTGATGAGGATAAAAAATGATAAAATGGAAAATAAAATAATTTTTAAGCTTACCTTTCATCCGGAGAATCGTACAAAGATGAAATTGGCAAGGATTTATTATTTCTCCTATAGTTAGCCGAAATATCCTCAAGAACATCCTCAATCATCCCTGCAACTTCTTCATATTCTAATACACCTCCATTATTTGCCCTTTCCTCCCCGTTCCGCTTACCCTTTTGTTTCTTTTCACACCCTTTTCTCGCCGGCACCTCCACTTCTTCATAAATTGGCTGCTTACGTACGTTTTCCTCCGAGTGCTCATGACCGTCTTCGCGCTGCTCTTCCACCAGTTCTGGCTAAGAAGCCTCATTTTCTGCCACCGGGGTGTGAACAGGGACAATAGCATGTGTAATTGGGTTTTTGCACAACCTCTTGATATGGCCGAATTCGCCACAACGTCCGCATTTCCTTTTCCTATCACCAAGCCTTGGACCTTTATCGGTGGAGGCTACGATCCTTAGATTTCTAGGCCTCTCAGGTGGCCTCGTAAGAACTAGTGGTTGAAGTTTGAACCCTGGATCGACAATCTCCCAATCATTTTCATCGGCCATAGGTGGTACGTTTTCTGCATAAGTTGTAGCAAACTTGTCCATGGAGAAATAGTTGTCGACATAGTTCTCTATTTCAGCTCTGTTACCTCTAAGCTTTAAGATGAAGTAAATTGCATGGTGACATGGTTGACCAGTAATCTGCCACTTCCTGCATGAACAAGTCTTGTTTCTAATGTCTACAGTGTACCTCCGTTCACTTCCACGCTTGTATTCTGCATAAACCTCAGCCAATGTTTTGGAACTTCTGACCCCCCTCATCTTTATCGTTCTCATTGCCCCGGTTCTTGCATTCAGTAACATAACCCTTTGGAACTATTTTATGGCCTAAAAATTTTCTTACACAAATTCTTTGCCTTAAATATATCTTCACCATTATGCACTGTCTTATTGCATCCAACAAAATAACAATTCCAAGTGTCTTCATGCCCGAAATCTTATCATTGAAACTCTCTGCCAAATTATTGCATACAAAATCCACCTTGCTTAACTCACCAAACTTGCTTCTGGCCCATAGCTTGGTGTGATGTTCCTCAAGGTATTTTTTTCACCTTTGTCACTACATACATGTTCTGCAAGTAAGTAGCATGCGTGCTTGGGATGTATGTGTATGCTGATCGCCACAAGTCCTCTTCAAAGATCTTTCCTTCGAACTTCTTAGTGAAGTTAGTAGCGAGGTGCCGCATGCATTCCCTATGTTCAACCCTAGGAAACACAGCATCAATAGCATTCTCAAGACCCTCGGATGCACCGGTGTGTATCACCAAGCCTTTAGGGTGACCAATTACTTCCCGTAGTCTCTGCATGAACCATGTCTAGCTTTCATTTGATTCACCCTCAAGAACAGCATAAGCTATGGGTAGAAGCCAATTATGCGCGTCCAAAGCACAAGCAGAAGCAACATGTCCCCTGAACTTCCATGTTAAAGAAGTTGTGCCTATTGCCAAGTATGGCCTGCAGCCGTCTAGGAACCCCTTCCAGCATGCCTTCAGGCAGACAAAACATCTCCTTAAGCATAGCTTATCTGCCTGCTTATACCTGACCCCCCTCGAGACCTTTTCTATCCCTTTCACAACCTCGTAATCGATGTCAACAACACTACCATGTGATGTTCTGTCTACCTGAGCTTTGAAACTATACAACATATGAAAACTGTCATTCCACTTGCCATGAATGAAGTCTAGAGCCATCTCCTTCCCATCAAAGACTCTGTGATAAGGAATCAGAATGTTAAACTTTTTGCTAATCTTTGCTCTGAGTTCAGCTGGTCCAATGTGATGATCCTGCCTCACCCAGTCAAGTACAGTAGCAGCAATCCACTTGGTAGTTGCCGGTCTAATTTTACCACTTAAAGAAGTATTAGGGTAGTGGTGTTCCTTTGTGTTTACTTTGATCTGCATTCGACAAGAATCCAAATAATTCAGAGGTAGTTATCAGCAGAATAAATATGAGAAAGGCTGAAACTAAATGTAGCTATTGCAACCTGAAATGGGTGTCCACCCTGCATTGGAGATGCATGTAATCTCCATTTACACACATTACTTTCCCTACATTGCACCCTAAATCACTTTTGGTCGCTCTTTTCAATGATAAATTTGAACCCAACTCTGATTGCATAGGTTGCAACAGCATATCTACAGTCCTCCACATTATCAAAGATAGTCCCCTCATCAATTGTAGGATTGTCCTTGTCAAAGTGTATCACTGGCCTGTCCACGTCTTCGTCGTCGTATCTACATCCCATTTCCACATGTTCACATTCCTCTTCCTCATCAGTCCCATAGTCAGGCTCAAAGTTCAAATCAACCAAATATTCCCTACTCCCCATCCTATCAGGGTCCGCAGCCACGTCTGGATATGCTTTCTCATCATCATCCACACCGCCACATGTTTCAGTGCCTTCATGCTCGCTTGACAAAGCAGCTCAAGGACAAGCTGTACAGACGTCCTGCAGTTACCAACACATATCCTTGCCATCACCACGGCACTAGAAACGCTAATTGGGGTATGCAAATAAGGAATCATAGTTCTTACCTTTCAATGTGGAGGCACGACACCTTCTCCGGGCTCCATACCTCCAAAGCTCCGCACCCCGCTTCATCTCCCCCCGTTTCGTTGTCCTCTGTGCTCTCCAGACTTGAAGGAGATTCCTGGCTCTCCAGCCGCGCAGGACTCATATCCATGCTCTCAAGCCTCGCAGGATCCATCTCCGAGCAGGATCCGAATCACCAGCGTCATTGGGCCCCTAACCTAACGACTGACTCTTGGTTTTCGTTTCCAGACGCGCCTGGGCGGCGGCAAGGAGACAGAGCAGGGAGGGGAGGGGAGGGGACGTGAGGGGATGGCAGGGAGGGGAGGGCGGGAGGACGACGGCCCAAGGGGACGACGGGAGCGGTGCACGACTGAGCGGAGTGGAGGCGGCAGGAGCAGAGGAGAGGAGCGGATGGGAGCTGGTTGTGACAAAGCATGGAAAATTGCACAATAATGTGTTGGTGGGCGGCAGCAGCCCTCGAACTTGGGACGCGCACCGTCATAGGTGGAGGAGGCGGGCCCGCCTATCAGAAAACATGCCACCTGTCAGCGCACTATGCACGGGGAGCACTTCACGGAATTTTTAGCAGGTCCCACATGTCAATCTGTTTGATCAAAACTTGCATGCAGTGCATGGCTGGTTCACGCGCTAGTTCCGGAAAAAAATCCCGTTGATCCAAACTTGAATTGGCAGTTCTGCTTCTTCTCCCCCGTCTCATCGTCTCCTCGCAGTGGCAGTTCCGCTTCGTCTCCCTCGTCTGTTATCCTCTTCTTCTTCTCCTCGCAGTGGTAGTTCTTCTTTCTTCCTCGATCAAAACATTCCCACACGTAAGCCATGGCCAGTAGCCGGATGAACATGAACTGGGCCGATCTCCCGGCCGACCCACTTCGCAAGATCGCCGACTATTTGCTGGAGAAAGAGGAGTACGTCGACACCTATGCTGCTTGTCGAGAGGTCTGCACCGATTGGCTCCACACTTTAAAGGTGCCCGAATTCCATCTCAACAACTGGATCATGATAGATCACACACTTCTAGACATTGGCGACTTCACCTTCCTCAACCTCGCCACTGGTCGTTGCTTTAGGACAAATCTAATGGATGTCCATCGCAGGTTCACATTCACATCCGATATTTATTGGTATTTTCCATTATAAACATCTTAGTGCTAACTGATGCCCTCTTCTTCCAAAAGATTCTACTTCGTCGGTGTTTGTCGTGGCGGCATAGTGCTTGCTCAGAGGGTTGAGTCATACAAGATTCGGCTTCTAAACCCAATCACTCATAAGTCTAACACTAAGTTTCAAGCACACATACCATGTGATCTTCTGCAATCTGTCATCGTGACGAAGTCCCCAACAATGGTGTTCGTTTGCACTGATTATCCAGATCATATTGCATGGGCCGATGAGAGCACCCCAACGGGGCAAATCAATGGATCATTTGGAGAAGGATTGCATTCGCCACCTCCTGATATGCTTCTGGTCTGCATGACGGCATTCCGAGGGGAAGTATATGCATTACTTGAGAATGGAGACATCTTTTTGACCAACATCCAGTTAGAGCAGCGCGCGAGCACTGTCACGATGGCCAAAATAATTGCGGCCCTAGTCTTTGAACAGATACGCGGCACTTACAAATTTTACCTTGTGGAGTCAGATGGTGATCTGCTTCTTGTGTTGAACAGGGATTTCGCCAAAGGGCAACCGATGTTGTACTGGGTGGACACAGAGAACCGCTCTCTCGAGGCCATCGGTGACATTGGAAGTCGTGCCCTCTTTATTGGTTACAGTCGGTCTATCTCCATTGATACCAAGTTACACCCCACAGTCAAACCCGGTTGCATATGCTACATGAATTTTATCAGACTGTACGATCATGAGGTTCCAGCCTGGGAAGAGGAACCAACAATGGTAATGTATGGCTTAAGTCTAGAACATACACCGAGGCCTTACCCTCTGGACGAGATACTGGCAGCACATTGCAGACGGAGAGAGTTCTCTGAACATGTGTTGCAGCACGCGTTAGCCGACGACGACGAAATATATAGGGGAGAATGAATCCTATATTCATCCTAGGTTATTTGGTAGCATTTTCAAGTCTATTTTTCAAAGTAGAAATTTGTACTGTATTTATATTATTTCGATGAGTAGTATGCGTATTATTTGCTAGCTTCTTTCAGAATTCTCTGTGTTCGACATGGGCATCAGCTCAGCACCGGAATTCAGGTCCCACATGGAAAATTCCACAATAATGTGTTGGTGGGCGGCACCACCCCTCGAACCTGGGATGCGCGCCGTCGAAGGTGGAGGGGGCGGGCTCGCCAGTCAAAAAACATGCCACGTCGGCATCTCCTGTTTCTGATGCCCTTTAAAAAAATAAAACACGCCACATCGTTATTCTCTATTTCTGATGGTGTTGCTACACTCGACGGTACATGGTGGCATATAAATAATATCGTATAAACATAAGGGCATAGTCGTCAATATTTCTAAAATGAAACCCGGTCCCGTCTCCTACCTGTCCTGGTACATTGCCCGTTGAGGTGGATAGCCACGACCGATCTTTTTAATACGTTCGCACTCTTATGCTGAGAAGGGAAACAAAGATTGAGCTGTTAATGCAACAAGTGTCGAATTATTACCCTCTAAGGAAATGGGAAATGGTTATTTTCACACGTGCCCGTAGTCCAAACCTACTGTCAGTCTTTCACTCCCCTTCTCCGACTAACCCTAGTTCACCTTGCGCAGCTCCTCCGCGCCGCACCAACTAGGGTAACATGGCCATCCTTTGATCATCGGGGAGCTTGTCCGCTGCCAGCCGGTGGGGCTCACTTCTCTCCGCGACGAACTCGAGTAGCACCACTTCACCGGAGGGGGTGGACTCTTTCACATAAAACCATCTTCTTCCATTCGCTTGCAGCCTCCTTCAGCTTCAACTAAAATGTAACGCCTCCGCCAGCCAAGATCGGGCCGTCGGACCCCTCGTGCCCAATGTGGTCGTGGAACAGCTCCAACCATAGTGGGAAGTATGGCCTGCAGCCAAGGTAGCATTCGCAAAAGGTGACGAAGATTGCTAGCTGCTCGATGCTGTGTGGGCTAAGATCCGACGGCTTGATCGCGTAGTACACACAGAACCGCCGGAAGAATAACGAGGTGGGGAACCCCAAGCCCCTCTCCAAGTGGCTTGGGAAGCAGATGAACTCGTCGACGCGTGGCTTTGGCTCGACCTCGGAAGACACGGGGATCCGCCAATTCCACTTACAGAGGACCCCCGCGTCCTCAAAGGACTTGAGCTGCGCCGCAGTGCACTTAGATTTCCCCCACAGACCTTTCGGAGGCGCCATCAGGAAAGAGGCAAGTTCGCTCGGTCTAGAGAATCTAGACCGAGGGGAGACAGAGGGAATGGATGCGCAAAGATGAGGAATGTGGGGAAGGGTCTACATGACTGATCCGTCACTCCCATTATAAAGAAGCGTTGCCCGCCAATCTCGGGATAGCCGTTACCCGCGGTAATCGTGCCGAAGTTATCGTTGGACTATCCAACGGATAGTTTGACCAAGCTGATGGTCCAACTCCCTCCACTCGACTCGCCTGCAACTATACCTTGTCCGATCGACGGGGGCAATGACTCGGGAGTGATTACATTCGCCAAAGCTGCGACTGGGAACCCGGTGGGAAATTTCCTTGGTTCTTGGTAGAGTCCATTGCCGATTCGACTGGGCGTCCAAATTGGACTCACCTGCTCCGATTGCCAAATGAACACCTGCGTTTGAATCAATGATGGCCTCGAGGACCACTGACGGGGATATGCCAAATGGGGTATGCCCAGCAAGATGTTCCGATTGGGCCAAAGGCCTAGCGAGTGGGCCTGTAGGGCGGCGACTGGAATGCGACTAAGGAGAAGGCCTGGCGATTGGAGACTGGAGGCCTAGAAGCATACTTGAAGCCCAATCGGATTAGGTCAAAACCTCCGAATCCATATCTTGTTTGGTTGTAAACTGTAAACCCTAGCGAGGTGCCTCCTATATAAGCCTCCCTAGGGTAGACTAAGGACTTACATTCCATCATACACCCCTTCAAGCGACTCGCTACTTAGATACCGAGATCGCCACCCCTGTAACTCGCTCTCCATCAATCTAATCTAGCAGGAGTAGGTCTTTACCCTCCGGGGGTTGAACCTGGGTAAATCCATGTGCATCCGCCCCCATCTCGCACCGCAGATGGCCGCCGGCTCTTGCCCCCGATTCTACCAATCGTTGCCTATGGCAGTGACTGCCGTGTCCATTTCCACGACATGCTACCTTTTTTGGGTAGGGTTGTCCTTTGTCTTCTTGGGATATATGTTGCTTCATCGTAGTTGTCATCATATTTAATCTTTGGATCGCCGTACTGGTCAAAGTCTTGCTCGTTGGCAACTCCATTCATTCCGATGATGTTTCTTTTTCCTCTCCTCACGACAACCCGAATAGGCTTTGCAGGGTCGGTAATAAAAAAATATTGGTCCACTTTGCTAGCCAATATCCATGGCTCATTTTTCACGGCTACTTTCGCACCAACAGCCTTGGATTTGCTGGCTTCTGGTATAACCATGGTTGTGAAATACCGATCTTCTCTTTCGACACTCTTGGTCCATCTAACACGGAACATTGGCACCTTTCCTCCACAGTCGAGCTCCCATGTCTCCTCGATCCTTCGTAGAATCTATCCTTCACATCGTCATCGGTATAGAATTCCGATGTTACCCCAGAGTTCTGTTAGTCACACTTGCTATCCTTTTCCTCTGTGTAGAATGTGTAGTTGTTGATGTCATACGCCTGGTAGGTCATTAGGCTGCGCATGGGTCCCTGCGACAAGGCGAATATGATGTTTTCCTCTGCAGAAGTAGAATCCATTTGTGGGGGACTATCTAGGAGTGTCTCGTTGAACCAACACGTGAAATCGGAGTTGTGCTCTTTGACTATTTCTCCCTTCGTCGTCTGCTGGCATTGGGCACTGTACTTCTTCTCAATAAACTGGTTGTGCTTTTGTACCCAAGGATCGACCACTTGTATATGTTGTAGCGAGACTAGGTTTGCTCTATTAAAGTCTACGAATTGACCATCAAAGTCCACATCCATTATGCGGCGACCCTCTCGGTGAACCAATCCATCGAGTCTGCCAATGTGCCTATTGACGGAAAGACCGATAAGGTTCTCGATGTCTAGATAATTCGTGCAGAAAGAGATGCACTCTTCGGCTAGAAATCCCTTGCCTATGCTTCCATCTAGACACGACCAGTTGCGGATGTATCCTTTGATATGTACATTCATCCTTTTGAACAGCATCATGCTGCGGAGGAACATCGGCCCGAGTTGTATGATATCCTCCACGATATGGACCAGCAGATGCACCATAATGTTGAAGAATGTGGGCGGGAAGTAGATCTCAAGCTCGCATAGTATCACCACGATCTCCTCCTGTAGCCCCTTGAGCTGATTCACACCGATCAACTTTCGAGAGACGACGTCGAAGAATTTACAGAGCCCAAACAACATTTCACGAACGTGCTCGCCCATTATCCCTCGTAGTGTAACCAGAAGTATCTATGTCATTAGCACGGCACAATTGTGAGACTTCATTCCACTGAACCTTTGCTTTGCCTCGTCTACATATCTGCTTATCTTGCCCGTGTAGCCGTAAGGAAATTTGACTCCTAAGAGGCACTTGAAAAACGGTTTGATCTTATCCTAGCTTAGAGTGAAGCACGAAGGGGGACAGTAATATTCATTCTTCTTAACCTTTTTACCATTTCAGCGACCTTGTGTCGCCTCCAATTGATCATTGTCATCATCCTGATCATCAGGAGTAGTGCGTCCTCCATGAAGATCATGCATGATGTCCATGAATATCAAGTCGTGTCTTTGTTTTGGACAATCTTTTGTCCTATCCGGCATGTTGATCAGTATGGTGACCAGACTCTCGCACACGTTGTTCGTGATATGCATGATGTCAAGGCTATGCGGCGTGTGGAGGAACTTCTAGTATGGCAACTCCTAGAAAACAGACCTCGTTTTCCATACCTTCAACAACGACTTATCTGATTGTTGCCTCTTTTACTTCTTTCCCGGCTTAGGGCACTCTTTCCAGTTTCTCAGTAAATCATCGATTTCTTCGCCACTCCTCTGATCTGGAATTCCTCGGATCTCTGATTTCCCATCGAACAGATCTCCATGTTTTCTCTATGGATCGTTCTTGCGAAGCCACCTCAGATACCCCATGAACACGGTTTTTGAAGTCCCGAGATCTCTCTCTAGTTGGATATAGGTTGTGTTATCCATGCACCTAACGCATGCGAAGAATCCTTGGATCACTTGCCCCGAGATATATCCACAACCGGGATAGTCTTGCACCATGGAGAATACATTCAAGCGGGTATTATCAGGCTTGCATCCTTCATACAATGGAGGAACCACGTCTTTCTCAAGTTGCATAAGCTTGGCTTTCTCTCTAGTGACAACTCTTGCATTACTCGTCTACTTGAGTAGAAGTTCTTGAACATAAGGGTCATGTACCCAGCCTGGCGATATTGGTCCATCTGCTCCGATGATGTCTAGATCTTCATGATCATCCTGATCTGCTTCGGCATCTTGATCTTCACCAGGATATCCTTCATCATGTCCGTTATTATCCTGTTCTACTTCCTCGTTTCCTTCCACCCCATCAATTATGTCATCATCATCGTCTTCATCACATATCCACCGAGTGTAGCCATCCATGAAACCATGACGGAGCAGGTGCGTCCCCAGTTATCCGGAATTAGGATCGATCAACCTCTTGAGTTTGCATCTTCTACACAGACATCTTATCTCCGTCATGTTATTCCCTATCATGTCGGCCATCACGCATTGCAAATATCTAGCCACAATGCCTTCGCTCATTATGCGGACCATGGTTGCCCTACACGTTATTACACACAGCAGTGATTAGCACAATAGAAGTTTAGAACCACGCATACAATGCATGCATATGCATGCAATGCAAAAAAGTTCGCCCAAAAATTTCGGCATGACCTATCCTGAAAGTAGCACGTTTGCGAGAAATTCCGGAAATGTACCGAAACGGAAATGGATCAAGATTTCAGCAAAACATTGGCAACTCATTCACACACACATACACATGAGAGAGCATCATACAAACACACATGAGAATCCTCCATATACACACATGCACATAATCTTCTTAAACACATGAGCATCATACACACAAATGAGCATTCATATATCCTCCATACACAGATGCACATCGATCCTCCATACACGTACATGCACATAATCGTCTTACTACACACAAGATGGGAGCATGATACAAACACGTGAGCATCCTCCATACACATGGACAACTTACCGATATGAGGCCGAGAAGATCGAAGGAGCTAGAGAGGTAGTAGAGCTAAGAGAGTTGCCTGAGATCGAGCTTGCTTTTCTCCTATGCATGTAGCATCCAACTTAAGTTCAACAAATAAACTATTAACCGGTGAAAAAGATGAAGCAATAAGGTGGGAAGGAGGAGGAGCTCGACCAGATCCAAGAAAGGCAGAAAGGGGAAAGTGAAGTGGGGTTTTGGGCCAGCATGTGGTCATGCTGTATAGTGCTAGACTTAGGCGTGGCGCACATGGCCACATGCGCCACGACTAAGTTGGCCCAAATCCACGGGTTGACCACCCTCCACTTGCGCATGGCGCATGGGCAAGATGTGCGTCACTCAAACAGAGATAGGCATGGCGCATATAGGGCCAATGCGCCACGAGCAAGTGGGGTGCGGTCGCACGCACCCTGGCCCACACATAGTGGTGGCGCACCTAGTGCATATGTGCCATGGATATGTGGCCTACCCGTGGGGCACTGTATGATGGTGCGCCACAACTATTTGCCTGTGGGGCACTACCACGCATGTGCTCCATGGCCACGCGGATTACCTATACCTGTTTTCCTAGTAGTGTGGGATGCAAGTTTGTTTTGTTTGAAGAGAAAACCATTGTGCAAATAGAATTCATCAAATCCTTATTGAGTCGACCACTTTGCAAATATTGATCCAAAGAATGGGTCGGAAGCATACAAAGTTTTGATATCATCAAGACCCAACACTTTTACTTCAAGGCGTGTAAGGGGGATTGTGTTCTTGAGTGACAAGGCGTCCGCAACTACATTATCCTTGGCCTTCTTGTACTTGACAATATAGGGAAAATACTCCATGAATTCAACCCACTTAGTGCGCATTTTACTCAAGTTGGCTTGGCTTTTGAGGTATTTCAATGACTCATGGTCCGAATGTATGATAAATTCCTTAGGCCAAAGGTAATGCTGCCAAACTTGAAGAACACGAACTAAGGCAAAAAGCTCTTTGTCATAAATCGGGAAATTAAGGTGTGCGCCATCAAGTTTCTCGCTATGGTAAGCAATAGGACGTACATTTTGCATGAGGACTCCTCCAATTCCAATACCACTAGCGTCACACTATATGTCAAAAGGTTTTGTGAAATCCGGTAAAGCAAGGAGAGGTGCTTCAGTGAGCTTCTTTTTGAGCTCATCAAAGGCCTTTTGTTGTGCTTTGCCCCAAACAAAGGTGACATTCTTTTTGGTCAATTCTTTGAGAGGCAAGTAATAGTAGAGAAATCTTTCACACATCAATGATAGAAATTGGCATATTCGTGAAATCTTCGATGTTCACTGACATTTGTGGGAAAAGGCCAATCTTGTATGTCTTTGACCTTAGATCTGTCGACTTCAGTACCATTCTAAGAGACAACAAAACCAATAAAAAATAACTTGTCTTTAGCAAAAGTACACTTGGGAAGATTAGCATATAGCTTTTCATTTCGAAGGATTTGCAAAACTTCCTTAACATGTATAACATTCTCTTCAAGCGACTTGCTATAGACAAGAATATCGTCAAAGTAGACTACTATACTTTTTTCCAATGAGAGATCTAAAAATATGATTCATAAGGCGCATGAAAGTGGACGGGGCATTTGATGGATCAAATGGCATGAACAACCATTCATAGAGACCAAGTTTGGTCGTGAAGGAGGTTTTCCACTCATCACCTTCCGCCATGCATATTTGATGGTAACTACTACGATATCAATTTTTGAGAAAATAATATCTCCACTCAATTCATCAAGCATATCATCAAGACGTAGTATTAGATGTCGATAACGCACGGTGATAGCATTGATTGGACGGCAGTCCATACACAACCGTAACATATCATTTGTTTTGAGACAAGAATCATGGTTACTGCACTTGGGGTTGTTCTTACTTGGATCAAACCTTCAGAGATGAGGTGGTTAATTTGGCGTTCAATCTCCTTTGTCTCTTTCGGGTTCGTGCGGTAAGCGGCACAGTACGGTAGAGGTGCATTGGGAATGAGATCTAGGTGATGCTCAATTCCGTGAAGAGGAGGTAGTCCATGTGAAGCTCTTCAGGGAACACATTCTTGAATTCCTGCAAAATAGCCAATAAAGAGAGAGGAACATTGGTTAAGACCCTTGCGCTAGTCCCTTGCAAATAAGGACATAAAGCAACATAGATGGGATATTCCTCACTTCTCTCATCTCACTTTTGGTGGCAAGGAGAACATTCTTTGTTTTTTTCTGCTCATATTTGGCTTTTGGCTCTCACTCACTATAAGGTGGTTCTCTCTCTCACCACTCTTCTCACAAGTTTTGTGGTTTGCATCCTCCCTAATGCGTTTGTGCTGTCCGCAATTATTTGGCTAGGAGTCATCGTTTGCAAAACACACGTCTTGTGGAGCCACTTGAAGGTATACACATTTGTGCGGCCATCATCTAGAGCACCTTTGTCGTATTGTCACGGACTACCAAGAAACATATCGCATACCACAATAAAACCATATCACACTCCATCGTGTCTTTGTATGGTCCAATTGAGAATGTTACCGAGACAGTGTTCTTAATCTTCACGACCCCATGGTCACTTAGAGATTGCACATGGTATGGATGTGTCGGGGGATTATCTCCGCGTACCCCAAAATACCCGAAGTGTTGTATCGTCATCAACAAATAGTGAAGAAAGCCAGCTGCTCGTGTGGTTGACCAAATGGCCCATGTGCTCATGCGTGAGCATGTGCATGGCCGATTGGTCTTTGATACATGCATGGCCGGCTCGCCGTTTTGCTGCATGGCCGGCAGGCCATTTTGGTGCATGGCCGGCTGGTGCATGGCTGGCTAGCCACTCGTGTGTACGGCCGTATGGCCATACGGCCGGCCGGCCAGCTACTCCGCCTATGCCACACATGGCCAACTGATCGGCTGCTCCTCCCCGATCAGCTAGACCAGCTTCACGTACATGAGCAACTACTACTTCAGATCGCTAGCACAAGCATTGGATTCCCTAGGAAACGTACGAGGAGGCCAAGCAAGGACGCATGGCCACAATGTCCTTCGTACATGATGATATAGGCTACAGTTGTACGGTGATCAATAGTGTGGCATTGTACTTGACATCAAGGGGTTGTCCTTGGTGTCCCCTCCTCTCTCTCTCATTGGGGTCAAGTTTATAAGGCCTAGGGAGGCTCCCTCTCGAGGACCACACACGCACTAGTATTTTGGAGCTAGACTCCACACCGATCGATAGCTAGCTCACTGGCCGTTATCATACACTTAGCAGTTCATCTCAGATACAGCTATAGGAACACTTTTGTAGATCGATATATCCACGTATACTGTCAGACATGCAGGAGTATGAGTTTTATCTCACCCATCCTGTGTCTCGCTACACTCGCTTGTACCCAATCCTGCCTGCGGACCCGTCGCAGTCGCTCTGCTCGCTTCCACACCTCTATCTAGCCTTCTTAGGCAATGTCATTTCCAATACAATGACATTTGGCGTCCACCGTGAGCGAATATGGACGCGACTGGAGTTCCGTTCCGCACGGGAGTGACGTTTTCGCCACCGTCGTCACCGACTCCACTCCAAAAGATTCTTGGGGCTCGCCGGCCTCGCCTTCCGCGCCATCACCGTTCGCGTCGTCGTCGGCCTTGTCGTCCGCGTCGTCGTCGGCCTCGCCGTTTGCGTCGTTGCCGTCTGCGCCGTCCACGTGGTCGTCACCCTTGCCGTCAGCGTCGCCGTCGGCCTCGCTCGTCTCCGCGTTCGTGCTGGGTCCCGCCGAAGCCGTGAGCCTCCCAGGCGAGCGCCTCCGCCCGGCCTCGTCTGTGCGGCCCTGTCCGGCACGCAGAAGCCTCCGCCCGCGTGCGCTGCGGCGCGCCGGCCTGCTAGTTCGCCCGTGCCCTCGTGCGAGGACGTCGCCGTCTTCCCTGGCCGGCGCCATCCGCACCTTCGCGTTCATTCTCGACCTCTGCGGCTCGGCTGCGCGCGCGTGCGCCCTAGTCCGTGCGACATCCGTGGCAGGCTCCCGCGCGCCCACCCTCCTACGAGCTCGTCCGTGTCGCTGCCCTCGCACCCGCGTCTCTGGCCTCTCCTCCGCCATGCGCGCGTGCTAGCTGCCGCTCGCCGGCAGCATCTCCCGTGCGCCTCGACCGCAGTGCTTCCCGTGCGAGCAAGCGGCAGAGCAAGCTAGCGCGCGCGTGCGCGCTGAGCTAAGCAAAAGCTGGCCGCAGCCACAGCCTTTCCATACAAATACCGCCGATATGTGCATGCACGTGCTATACGGCCGCAAAATCCATGCACACATACATACGCGTGCGTGCTTCTGCAAATCGCATGCTCTTCTCCATCGACCTTACGTGCGCACGCGCACGCCTCTGCGCAAGCCGAGGCTCACGCATCTCCTCCTGCTGCACGCCGCCGCGGCTGCCCGCAGTGCCTCCTCCCGTTCCCCTCGTCGGCTCCCGCCCGCGCGCCCTCCCAGCTCGCGTAGCCCCGCGCCCCCGCGCCGGCCCGGCTCGCCGCGCGCCAGCTACGCCTGCTGTTGCTGCCTCGCACCCGCCGCAGCTCGCCTGCCGTCCGGCTCGCGCGCCCGTGACCTTGCCAGGCCGGCTCGCGCGGTCCCGCGCCTCTGCCCAGCTGCCGCCATCAGCAGGCTCGCGCGCGTCGCGCACCGGACGTCAATCCTGGCTGCGCCATCTTCCGGCTCCGCGTGAGCGTTTTTATTAGGAAGAAGAAAGGAATGGGAGATGGAGGGTCCGGCTGGGAAGGAGATGGCGGGCCGGCTGAGAAAAAGAAGGAAAGGAAAAAGTGGCTGGCTCAGAAAGTTGCCGGTTAGAGAGAAAAAGGAGAGAAGAAAAAATGTAAGAAAAAAAAGAGGGGCCAGTTACTAGTTGTCAACCGGTTGGAGAAAAGAAACGAGCAAGAAAGGAAATATCTGGCTAGAATCATCCGGCTAGTGAAAGAAAAAATGAGAGGAAAAGAAAAAAAGAGAGAAAAAATAGGAAGGAGAAAAATTTCGGCTAGAGTGATCGGTTAGAAAAAGAAAAAAATGGCGACAAAAATGAGAAAAAATTCAGATTCGGTTGTACCGTTTCGATCTGGCTAACCCCGTTTGTCTATCCGATTCGTCTGGTTCGAACCCATTTCGGCTGAGTCGGGCCGACTCCGCGCGACTTCGTCCTGTTTGGTTGCCGGTTGGGTCAGCTGGACCCCGCTCCGGCTAGGCCTGGCCGGCTCAGCGCATCCTGGTGCGTTTGGTTTTCTAACCGGCTGGTACCAAATCCGGCTACGCCGCGTTTGGTTGCCTGCCCGGCTAGAGCTAGGCTATTCGGCTGAAACGGTAGTTGAACCGTTTCAGCACCTGCAGCGCCTGGGGAATTGGGCCTTCGATCCTACTACACCGGCTACAACAATGTGATTTCGACCTCGAGCAACCCTCGAGGTCTCGTCAGATGTTGTCATGTTTTCTGCTTTCAGTTTTTCGGGGCCGGCAACCCCTACCCGGGGGCTCGTGGTCCGTCCTACTAAATCTGTAAACCGACAGAGTAGTGTCCAATGGTGTCAGAGGCCCACTCTTTGTCTCAGCTACAGACCTCAACCCGGCTGTCTGGCTAGCAAGAGTAAAAGCCTGAGGCATCCCACATGAAAAACGGTGAAGGATACGACAAATCGGACATTCCGACCTTGTGCCTAGTTTGTATTTTCTGGCTGCTCAGCCCCCAGTACCGTGCACAATGTATTGTCAGCTCCCCCTTCGGTTCTGGCTGTAGACCGCAACCCAGCTACACGGCAAGGGCACGGCGTAAACAACAGGGTACACGAGAAAGTGACTAAGTGTTTTGAAAAGCACGAGCTAGTTTTTGAAAAATGAAACCATCATTCAGTTGATAGCATGTGTACTATATGTTGATGTACCGACAACAAATTCATTTCTTATTATTTGTTTTGCACGACTGCACCGAATCAGATTTTAAGTGCAGATAAATATTCGAAACACCTGTCTCCGTCAGCTATTCCGAATTTCAGGGGGCTACACCCCGTGGGTGCGCTCGCGCGCCCCCACGGTAGTTGTATTGTCTCCCGGGCTGGAGGTGTCTAGCCGGACGTCATTCAAGCACTTCATCTATAACGACAACGCCAAGTTTTGTGGAACTCGTGCGAATTTCCCCCTCCGAATGAAATCAGCGCGCTCGAGGGCTAGTGTCGGGGGATTATCCCCGGGTACCCCAACATACCCGAAACAGAGAAGAGCTGTATCATCATCAACAAATAGTGAAGAAAGTCGGCTGCTCGTGTGGTTGACCAAATGGCCCATGTGCTCATGCGTGAGCATGTGCATGTCCGATTGGTCTTTGGTACATGGCCAACTGACCGGCTGCTCCTCCCCGATCAGCTAGACCAGCTACTACTTCAGATCGCTAGCACAAGCATTGGATTCCCCAGGAAACATACGAAGAGGACAAGCAAGGGCGCATGAACACAGTGTCCATCGTACATGATGATATAGGCTACAGTTGTACTGTGATCAATAGTAGACATTGTAGTTGACATCAAGGGGTTGTCCTTGGTGTCCCCTCCTCTCTCTCTCCCCGGGGTCAAGTTTATAAGGCCCAGGGAGACTCTCTCTTAAGGACCACACACGCACTAGTATTTTGGAGCCAGAATTCACACCGATCGATAGCTAGCTCACTCCCTACTATCTCTGTCACATGCACACATACACTTAGCAGTTCATCTCAGATACAGTTTCAGGAGCACCTTTGTAGACCGGATATACCCACGTATACTGTCAGACATGCAGGAGTAGGAGTTTTACCTCACCACGAGGGCTCCAAACCTGGGTACTTCTTGTGTCTCGCTACACTCGCTTGTACCCTATCCTGCCCGCGGACACCGTTGCAGTCGTCCTGCTCGCTCCCACACCTCTGTCTAGCCTTCTCAGGCAATGCTATTGCCAATACAACGACAAGGTGTTTATGTGGATGGAGGGTGAGGTTGATCTTTTCACATAGCTTAGTGCTTGCTAGGTTGTGGAAGCTCCCTCCATCGACGATGACTTTAATGGATTTCCCATTGAAGTTGGCACATGTTTGGAAGATGTTGGATCTTTTATATTCTTTCTCTTAGGCTTGGGTATTCAAGAATCTTGTGACGACAAGCGATGGACTTGTGTCATGTTCACATACTAGAAGCTCTTGATCATCTTCAACATGTTGTCTTGCGAGTTCTTCCTTGACTCAAGCATCGAACTCTTCTTCACTCAAGTATTCCTCTTGACCATTATCATGGATGAATAGCACCTTGGTATTGCCACACCAGAATGAGTTATGTCCTTTGCGTCCACACTCGTAGCATTGTCGTTCGAACGGTGGGTCATCCAACAGTTGCTTGCCACTTAGGGTGGTTTCCCTTAAGGAGTTGTGGGCTTGAAAGGACGCTTGGAAGTACTTGAGGAGCTTCCTTTGATTTTTGTTCGTGTAGTAGTTGGAGCTTGCTTGTAGGTGAAGTACGTCTTGGGCTTGTCATACTTGATATCCTCTTGCACTTATCACTCAGCCTTTGTTGCATTGTGTACAAGCTCTACCATGTTGTTGTACTTTTAGAACTCGGCAATGCACTTGATTGGATGGTTTAAGCCAACAAGGAAGCATGCCATGGTTTTCTCCTCGTGCTCTTTAATGTTGGCACAAATCATGTTGAGCTCCATTTGGTTGAAGTACTCTTCCACCGTCTTTGTCCCTTGGTTTAGCATTTGAAGTTTGTTGAAGAGGTCGCGTGTGTAGTGCAAAGGAACAAAGAGGGAATGCATGTGAGCCTTAATATCTTGCCAAGTGTTGATTGGAGGCTCTCCTCTTGCTTCTCGGGCAACTTGAACTTGTTCCCACCAAAGGTTGGAATAATCATAAAACTCAAGAGAAGCTATTGATACCATCTTCTCATCACTATAATTGTGCATATGTATGATTTTATCAACTTTGAGTGCCCATGAGAGAAATTCTTCAGGATCATGGGAACCGGTGATCTTGGGCATGGTGAAACTTGAGCTTGCAAAAAGTTTCTTCCTCATTACGGTCACGGTAGCGACAGTTTGTATGATGTTGATGGTCTTAATCATCCATACAATCATTGCGACGAGCTTGGTGATGTTGTTATTGCTCTTGCGGTTGTTGTGGCGCATTTGGAGGAGGAGGAACTTGGTCCTCGCAATGTTGCTAGAGAGCTTGCTCTTGGTGTAGTTGAGGAAGTTAAGGAGGCTCATGTCATGGTTGTTGATGATGTTGATGCACTTGGGCCTCACGAGGGTGATGAGGATATGGAGCCTCTTGACGTGGTTGTGGATGAGGAATAGGCTCATTCCTTGGTTGGTGATGCACGTTATGCACTTGGGCCTCGTGATGAAGATCATGGTCTTGAGCCTCTTGATGTGGTTGGTGTAGCTCAACATGTACAATTTGATGCTCCATGTATTGATGCGGTTGTTGTTTCGCACTGTGGCCATTATGCCAGCATTGACGTTCATGACGACGATGACGACGAGGCAGGTCTTCGAGAGCCATGTCGTGTAATCCCAGGACCTCAGGTTTCTAAATCACAAGCCAGTATAACCCAAATCTGGGGAGGACATACTACCATGGAGGCTACGAGGCCTCCCACAAGAAGGCCGCAATGGCAGGTCACGATACCGGCCAATCATCCACCCCAAAATTCATGGTTATAGCTTCGAGTGTGAGTCTAACGTACACAAGTGAGTATGTACGCCAGCGACATACAAGAGTACATCAGAGAAATTCCATCGAAAATAAATAAAAATATATTGCAATGCCATTACGGCAAGAACCAAATTATATAAATTGTAGTAATAATATTTTAGGATTATATCCTCATACATCACTCATCAGAACATCAAGCAGAAGCGGAAGACACAGGTCCAAGTACGGACTAAGAGCCAAATCAACATAAGGTGGCACATTCCAGCCCACAGATCTCCATTCTAGAATCTCTATGCAAGAGGGTCATTGCCTTCATCATCGTCCTCATCAACATAGTAACCACCATGCGAATATACCTATCAACATGATCAATAATTGCTGTGAGATCCTAGGGGTACTCAGCAAGTCTTTATGCAACTAATGGGATAACCTTGGTTGACGCGATTGCAGTGAAAGATAAGTAACTAACAGTTCTATAAAGACACACTACAACATCCACCCAACCAGATATGGACGGATGCTCGTTAATTGAAACCAATAGTTATATAAACAACATAAGTAAACATATCTCATCCTCCTTCTCACTCACCAGACGAGAAGGCGGAAGAATACCCCTTCCGTAGGCAGTTTCATTAACCATTCCATGAGTATTGCACTATTTACTAGTCATGTTTAGGCAAGTTAAAGACGGTACTTTAGTTATAGTTGTCTATGATCAAGAAACTGTGCTCCAAGTCGTCCATAACCGCGAACACATCTTTCAGAAAGATTTATCATGCAGAGGTGCACAAATAGCCACACATGATAAGCCTCGAGAAAAACCAAATAAAAAGCAACAATGCATCATGACACAACATTCACAAGATTCAAAAATGATTTCAGGGGCCACCCCACTAAGCTACCTGCAACAAAGTCGACCGGGCTTCGAGACAGACCAAGGGTTTGTGTCAATGGTTGTAAACGATTGGTAACCTAAAAGTGTGACTGGGCTTTTCAATACCGCAAAAACATTCCAGGTTCCAAAATAGTACAGGTAAGGGCTCCACGCGCAATAGTAGTAAATAAAGGAGTAAAGCATGGCATAAGTACATGATAGTAGTAAAGTCCCAAACTAATTGTGGCCCCAAGAAATAAGAAGTGAATCAAGCTCAGGCGAAGGGAGATCCATAAAGTCTCCCACATGTGGATAATGCGATAGTCAAGGAACATGCATTAAGTACTCGGGTCCTACGGGACACAAGTCAGCGGTTAAAACCCAAATAACAGCTATTTCTCACTGGTGCATCTTTCTTTAGTTATCCCATTACTACATAGTTTAAGTTGTTTAGGTATCTTGTTATCCACAACAGACTCGCACAAACTGAACACATGCAATTCTATGACTCACATGGCTAAAAAAATCCCGTAGTAATGGCTGATAGGATTGAGGGTATAAGCTTCGGTGGGGTTTAAAAGTAAAGGTTGTGTAATACTTGTGATTGCAATTTAATTCAAATTGCGACACAGTGATGCAAGAATAAAGATATATGCATAGGTGTTATATGTAATGCAAGCATGAGAAATTGCTTTCCTATAAGCGCAGTAGTAGGATAACTGGGATCCAGGTAGTACTCTTGGGTGTCCTGATAACTCCCTTGCTCGACGTCTATCCAAAATAAAAGGCAAACATACATAGGGCCATAATAAATAAAGTGTACAATCATATGAATCATATACAACAAGCAAAACAAGGTCTGCCATGATGGAATGATGCAAAATTACATGGTACTACCTCTATTTGGGATTATTAGTCCTAAGGGCCAAGTTGCAAATACGAAGACACTCCATAACTCTCTCTCTCATTAATATATGCATGCACCAATAGTTTTATATGCACGAGAGAAGTGAAAAGAAAAGAAGAACATGCACTGGACGAGAGAGACTAATAAATGAGATAGCCCTTATAATCTCAAACAATATAAAAAAGCTTTCCGGACATATAATCCCGAACAGAGGTAGTATAACATAGGATGACATGAGTGAGGTGTAGGTACAAGAATAAATCATTTTATTAATTATCTACTCAAGTTTTACTCGCATAAACCTTGCTGTATACTTAATATTTATATGATGCATGCTTCAATTCATATCATGGAATCCATAGTTGGAAGGGTTCGTTGCTCTAATCGATTTAGACATATCATTTGTCAAATTCAGAATTACGGATTAAAAGTTATGAATTTATTAAGAAATAGGCATTTAATAACATTTAAATAATTTTGAAATTATTAATTGCTCAAATATTATTTTGGCTAGCATAGTATTAATCCTTGCATTTTTATGATCACAAAACATATATAACATTGTATTTGGATATACCAAATAAAAGATAAGAATTATTGGTTTTTAAAACCATTTTATTGTTTGGGCAAACTTTTATTTTGTAAAAAAGTCCAAAAGATAAAGGAGTTGAACTATTAACACACCTTTTATTTGTTAAAAACAAATTGGTGGGAATCAAGTTTTAGTTGCATACAAAACCAGATCGTAAGCTTATCAAAAAAATTCCCTAAAAGAAAAATAGGAGAACATTAAAAGTTAAGGTCTTTCTGTCTCCAAAGGAAATTGAACTTGGGTGGTCTCAGGTAGAGCCGTAGGGAACCATCGAAAGGGACTAGATTGTGTTGCTGTTTTTGATAGATTGATAGGATGAATGTTCTTTTGAATATTACAACCGAGCTATCAAACATGAATCAAAACGTGTCATGCAAAACCAACGAGCTCATATGAATTTTCGACATGTCGTGCATAGCTAGCTAGCAACACTAGGTTCAGAGTTGGGGAAAAAATAGAGAAAGAATGGGAACGACCGGCTATGTTCTGGACGGTACTCAGTTTGTTTTAAACTGATGATCAAATGGACTCTGGTTGGTTCAGAACAACAAAACAAATTAGAGCAAGATTAATGGTCTGAACTAGGGTTCGATGTTGAGTGCTTGAGCTTGCAGAACATGAGGATAAACCAACGGCTGGCACACTTGATGACATCAAAGGGAGACAATGTGATAAGAAAAATAGTCCTGGGCGCTGATGCTTGATTTAACTGACAAGCTATGAATAAACTTCAGAGATAGAGAGGCACAATAATGCATACAGCAACAATAGTAGACAGCAGTGAAACAACGACGGTTAAGATGACCAGTGGCTGGATTCTTCCAAGGAGAGCTATAGGAGGTGCGCTGGTGGATGGAACAGTCTAGGATGTCGGGGACGGAACCAGGGATGAGCAGACGACAGGAACACGGAAGCCATGGCAGCGTGCTGTGGTGGTCGATGGAAGGACGATGATGCTAAGGCATGCAGATCGGATAAATGAGAGCGAGGACGGAAAGAGGAGCTCACCTTCAGGCTTACGGTGGCCTGGGAGCGGACAGAGAGGCTCGCGGACATCGGTGACGAGGTCCTTCACCTCAAACTTGACAGAGACGACGGTGGCGTAGCTATTCTTGGCAGCCCTAGCTCCTCCTATGTAGCACGTTCAATGCGGGAGACGAAGGGGAAGCCTTCCTGCTACCTCACGGACCTCGGCGACGACGGAGGCGGCAACGCAAAGCTTCTCAATCTCACGGTTGTGGAGAAAGGGAGGGGAAATAGGAGGAGCTCCCGAGGGTTTTTGCATGGGTTTGCATCAGCTTAAAAAGGGGCGTGGCATGGTTGGTGCGGTCGGAGTAAAGCCGCACCGGATGAAGAAAAGTGATGCTAAAGGGAGGATGCTTTATGGGTGGATGGAGAAGCTCCCGGCGCCTAAGACTTAGTCACCAAAAGGCGGTCCTGTAGACCGGGACCAGAGAGAGCAGAACTGTGGTGACCCTTTCCACTGATGGACCGGGGGAAGAGGCCTGATGCCCCCCTATTTAAGGATCCCTTCTCCTACCTTATGGGGATCAATCCTTAAGATCTAAAATTCTAAACTTTCATCCTCTATTCTACCCTCACGAAGCACGCGAGTAATACAATAAAGCAGGAGTAGGGGATTTACCTCCTCACAAGGGTCCGGACCTGGGTAAAAAAACCCGAGTCACCTCTCTGTCGTGTGCTTGCTCCGCCACCATAGCCATCGCCAGGTTTCCTTGGAACCACGTGTTTAGCCCCCTCTCGAACCAAGGGATCGTTGGACCCTAGTTTCCTTCACAGGAAAAATCTCCAACATTTGACGCGCTAGGTAGGGGACTAAGGCACGCTTTCAAGACCCTCCGGATGGTCGGCGCCATGGCGGAGAGCCCTCGTGCAGAGGCTAGCCCGGGGAGCACTCCATCCAGTAGATCGTCCGGGATCGTTGCCTGCATCTTGGGTGGCTCCCAGGCTCCTGCCTTCGGGTGGCACTTCAAGCAGTTGTCTCGTGAATTGGCGGCTGCAAGGCCTATCGCTACCACCACCCCTCTCCGGTGGTCGAAGCTGCCGGTCTCCTTTGGTGCCACGGATCACCCTGGCTCCACCCGCCTAGTAGGCGCCGTGCCCATGGTCTGCACCCCCACCATCGACGGGGTCGTGGTGTCTAAGATCCTCATCGATGGCGGGGAAAGCCTGAATGCGCTATCAGAAGGAGTGTTCAGGCAGTTGCGAGTGCCCGTCACGCGCCTCCACCCCGCCTTGACGTTCATGGGGGGCCATGGTGGGTACTAGGATGCCCCTCAGCCGGATCCAACTCCCTGTCACCTTCGGGGCGAGCGACAACTACCTCATGGAGCTCATCGACTTTGACGTTGCCCGAATTTGCTTGACCTACAATGCCATCCTAGGCTACCCGACACTGGCGAAGTTCATGGCAGTCACTCACAACACCTATAACCTGGTCAAGATGATGGGTGGCGCTAGTACCACCATCACGGTGTGTTGCGACGAGGTCAAAGCCATGCACTCCCTCAAGCAGGCCTATAAAGGGGCGGCAACCGCGCGCCAGGAGGTCGCGACTGACTCCGACAGCGACGGTTCTCCTGAGGCTGCCAAGGCCTTGGGGGCTGGTGGCAAGGTGCCGATGGCGTCTCCCCACGAGGGAGCTATGTGTACCACTGGCATCGCTAATAGGAAAAATCGGCATTCTCCCAGGAACAGGCCAAGCCCAAGAAGGTCCCTCTCGACCCGGCAGTGCCGGGTGTCATCGGATTGATGACAAGTACGCCATGAGGGTGTCCTCGAGGCATGCGGAAGAGAGGGGTGTGAGACGTACGGTGTTCCGGGATGGTGAGCACACAAGTTTACCCAGGTTCGAATCCACCGGCTTTGGACGGATCCTACTCCTACTAGCAATACAGTAATATGGTAGTGCCGGAATATGAGTTATAAGGGTTTCGCCTATGCGTGTTGAGATTGTAGACTATTGTGGGGTTCCCTAAAGGCATGTCCTTGGACGGGTTATATAGATATCTGGCCCAGGGTTTACAGGAGAGACCTATCCGGCTACGACTAAGAGTGGGTTACAGAGTACATCTTGAACTACAAGTAACATAACATGCCTATGTAGGTAAGTCTTCTGGGCCTTCCTGTAGCCAGACTGGACTCCGTCTCTTCTCCCTGACTAGGCTGCCCGTGGAGCAAAGCTCAAACCCGAAGTAGGCCACCCTGGTCAGTGAGGCACAGTGAGGATACTCAGAAAGTATATCCCCAACAGCAACCCCCGGAAGCCTCCGAGATCCAGAGTCGGATTTCATCATCGTCTAGCTTGATCTATCCTTGGCTTGCAGAATATTGAAGGGTTCCTGAAACTTCAAAAATAAAGGATAGGATCTGGGTCTCAAAACGAGTCGGACCTATGAGTACATTATTTGAGTTTCCAGCTTGAAATTCAAACCAAGCCAGAAGTTGGTCTCTAACGTAACCTGACATCAGTCAAGGTCAAGTCACGTCACTGACAGACATTCCCGTCAGCACGACCGTTGGTGGGTCCTCCTTTTGGCGGAACTGAGGCGTCGTTTTAATGTGTGCGCAGAGATCGAGGCGGTGTAATCATCGTGGGGAGGTTACCCAGCTCCTTCCACGATGCGTGGCACGATTATTGTTTACTTTGCACGAATCTTGGCGCAAGTGAAGGATATAAGGGGTTGAAATTTCTTACTTCCTCCTCAACAGCGCCAGTTCCTCATCCTTCCTCTCGACGTTTCCTGCGAACAGAGATCCTCTGCCTCCCCCAAACTCCCCAACGCCGACCACCCTAGATCACCGATGCCCAAAAAATGGCTGAGGCCTCATCTTCTGCTGTGGCGGTGTTGGCAGCGATAGCACCTGCGGCAGAGAAGGAGAAGTTCCACGGGGTCTGGATCCCATGCGTCCTTGATGACGCCATGCTCCGCGTCGTCGAGAATGAAGGTCTCCTCCATGCCGGCAACTGGCGAAGCAGCTACGAACACACCGTCCCCACCCCTAACGCCGATGAGTGAGTGTACTTCGGCACTCACCTCGACAGTGGTTTGAGTTTTCCTCCCTTAGCCTTTTTCTCTAAGGTCATAGATCACTACGGAGTACAACTCCACCATCTCCCCCAAACTCTATTTTAGAAATGAGCGCTTATGCCTCTTTGTGTGAGGGGTATCTTGGTATTAGGCCTAGTCTCTTTCTCTTTCGGTATTACTTTCATACCCAGAGAAATTCTATCACCGCCGGTAATCCTTATATTACTGGAACTCTTAGCTTTTCTGTTAGGAGAGAGCGAATCTATCCTAGGATTAAGGCTAGCGAGTCAGTGAAACAATGGTTATCCACGTTCTTCTATCACAAGGACAGACCAGCTCCCGGCAAAGCAACGGCTTTGCCGGTTTTCGTTGATGGCTCCGCCACGCCCCAAGAGTCCTGGGACGTGGATCCTCCGGCTCTCACTGACGATCTGCTTATAGCTAAGAGGGGATCGAATATCTGATGAAGCACAAGGATCTGAAAGGATCTGATTCGGTCCACTGCTAGTTGGCGCGCCAGATCGAGCCTCTCCAACACCATGGTGATCGGCTTATGCACTCCATCACCAAAAGCAAGACAGACTCTTTCCAGATCTGCTCCTTCCCTTACTCGAAAAGGGACAGAGTCCCAAATCAAGTGGTTTATAAGGGAGCGGACCGAGAGGAAGATCCCGGAGCTGTCCTTGGACATGCATACAGCTGATGATCCCGTGACACCAGTAAGTTTTCCAGCGATAACTCGAATTATGTGTTAATCTATATACTATTGTTTCTTTCTGCAATACTGAGATGTTTCTTCTTTTCAACTTGCTGACATCCCCGAGTCGGAGATTGCTCCTCTCAATGGATATCCTCCTGAGATCTGTTAGGATGATGGAGAACTGGTCCCATTGCTAGAGACCCTTACCCAAAAGCGTAAGGCTTCGGCAGTTTCCATTAGCAGAGATGAAGTGCCTGTTGTGAAGAGGTAACTTTCTTCACAAGGTCTATGTATTTTAATTCTCAATTCTTTCTGAAGTGTAACGATCTTTGTGTTGTTACCTCCTCAGAGCTAAATAGCTCATCAAGGGCAAGAGGAAAGGAGGCTCATCGAAGCCCCTGCGCTAGTCGAAGTTAAATTTGACTTCTCCTACCACAGCGCCTCTGACTCCTGCCCCGTAGCCTTCTACAACACCGGAGATTACTCCATCTCCATATGTCGCTGAAGATCCGGCTCTTCATTCTGAGCCAGCAAACCTTGGTTCGCAGACCGACGTTACTATGGGTGACTCGATAGTTGACAAGGGTGAACCCTGAAAGGGTAATGATTCCTCGGCAGAGGTTTTTGCCGATAACCTTCTCGGCAATCTGACTTGGGATTTGAAGTATCAGCTTCCTCCATGTTGGAATCTTCCTTAGTCTCGTTTTCTTTTTCGGGATTTTTCTTTCCCTTCTTCCGCTTAGCCATGTAGCCAGCGGAACCATCTTTCTTGATCTCGTCATTGAAACAACACTCGGCATTTGTGTGGGACGAGGCCCCGTTGGCATCTAAGTGATGCACACACAAATTGTTGGCAATGTCGGCCCAGGAGTAGGTTTTTCCAGGTTGCTGGTCTCCTCTAACTTGTACTCTTGATGTACCATGACCGCGTCTGCCTCCTCGTCCTCCAGACCTGAAAGTAGTAGTGACAACTGCGGTTTCCGCGTTGGGCTTTTTTCTAAGGTGTTCTTGTGCTTCTAAGATTGTTGTTTCAGCTGCTTTTCCGACTGTGGTACTGCTACGATGTTTAGTAGTCCTTCCGCGTCATCATCGGCATCTGCATATTTGCTTGGCTTTTCTATTATCTCTCTCAGATCAGTGACCTTGTCACACTTTAAGCGGTGATGTAGTAAACCAATTGGGAATCCTGCAATGAAAGCTTCAATCTCAGTTTGATCATTTACCTCTTCGCAGGAGTTCTTGGTGTCGATCCATCATCCGAGATAATCTCGGAAAGTTTCTCTGGCTTTCTAGGTGCAACGCTGTAGGTCTCCTACCATACAGGGCCTCCGATATGTGCATTCGAAATTCCGAAAGAACGCACTTTGCATGTCATACTAGTTGTGAATGGTGTTCTCAGGAAGTTCATTGAGCCAGGATCGTGACGTCTTCCTCAGCATAAGCGGGAGATACCGGGTCACGACCAAGGTATTTCCGCCTTGGGTGGTGCAGCATGCCTGGAAAAAATCCAGGAGCCAAGTATCTGGCTGGGCCACTCCATCGTAGGCTTGGATGTGTCTTGAAATAGCAAATCCTTCCGGGAAGTGTGTTTGTGGAATTTGTGGTCCGAAGCATTTTGGACCCATGTAGATATCGTCGTTATCGTAGTGCCGCGCATCTATGTTAGAGTTGATCTGGTGTCTCGCGACACTTGGTGATAGGGAATGCCGTCTTGGTTGTTCGCTGTGGCTGTGGTGCCTTAGACACGGACTTCTGCTTCTACCACCACCTCCTCCGCCACGAGGCCCTCCTTAGCCTCCTCGGGAGCTGGTATGATGGCTACTTGGTGGAGAGGGTGGTGCAGGTGGATTGTTTCTAGCTGAATGTTGGCCTCCATCCGGAGCGTCATTACTCTGATTCCGGGGAGGATCTTCATTACAACGAGCCCCCTGCCGGCTTGACTCAGCACGGTGTCCATTGTTCCTTCGTCCATCATTTCCCCCATTGTGGTGAGGTTCAACTGGACGGCTTGGATATCGAGGAGGTGGGATCCTTTGTCGGTCCTCCTCCCCATGTTGCTCTTTGTCATCTTCCCTGCGATTGTTCGACTCTCTCCAGGGAGGATGTCTCGGAACTAGTGCTGCAACCGCGTCTCGCTCTACGGCTGGAGCAACATTGCTCTAGTCACGTGTGGTTCTATGCCGTTGCCCTAAAGATCTGGTTCTTGAATAGTTGGCATCCCAACAGTCAGGATGGTGATGCTATGCTGGATCCCGTCGGGGCCTGATATCATCCCAAGCTGGATCCGTGCGACGTTGGTCGGACTTGGAGACTAGTTTTCCACTTCCGGATTTCACGCCCCTTTTTTGCTCCAGATCCTTGGTAAGTAGCTTTACACCCAACCGAACTTGATATGGGTTTGGGTTGTTTCCTAGGATATCTCGATCTATTGTGGTGTTTTCCACTAGCGTGCCATACACCAGATCCCCCTTGCTATCCATCCGAGGTTCTCCTTTGACGGCATCACCTCCCTCAAAGAGGGTCTTGTGGACTTCCGGATTTTTCTTAGCCCACACGGGGTAGTTTCGGGTCTTCTGATGCTGCAGGGAGTTGAACTTCCCCGCTGATGCAATGCGCTTCTTCTCTTCCATAAGGTTATTAGACTCATCCAGGAGTACTGGACGACACGCTTCTAGGGTTTGGGCCCTTTCTTCCAATTCTGTAGGTGTATGCAGCAGCAGGGATTGGCGTAGTTAACGCAACATCGATGAGTTTACGGGCACCAGCAGTAACCATGTATCCATCCACCGGAGTTTCCTTAGGCATGTATGGGATTAAGGCTCTATCTGAGTCTTCTTCGTATTCTTTGGCGACCACTTCCTCTGCTGGAGGATCTTTTGCCAGAGTCTTGTTCTTCTTGTTCCTATTCTTTGCCTTCTTGGCAGCGCCGGTAGCAAAGATGGCCTTGGGTCCGTTTCTCGGAGTCAAGCTCCGATCGGTACTTTCGGACATCTGGACATCGAGATTGTCTTCGAGATCCATGTCATCCTGTGCTTTGGGAGAGTTTCTCCGGATCCTTCGTCCATGTCTTCTCCTTCTTCTGCAGCTTTAGAGCTAAACTCATCTTCATATTCTGCGGAGAACTTTCGGAAATCCGCTGACATCATTGAATCATCCGAAGATGCCGGTAAGTCGGTGTTTGTTCTGATCGCCTCCATCACCGTGTCCTCGTTGTCTCTAGAATTGGTAGATCTGGATCCGGATCCAACATATCCGACAAAGTGCAAAGCGTGTGTCCTGAGGTAGTTGCGTCTTTCCTCGTGGGCTTCCTCCAAGCGTATGATGGTCTCGAGAACCTCATCCATGCTTGCGCCTTGCAGCATTATGCGCCTCAATGTATGCCTCGGGAAAGGTTGATCTATTCCGGCATTGGCAGAGCCGGACCCAAAGTTGTTGTCTTGCTCCTCCTAGATTTTGACCTTGACGGGAAGATCGATCTAGGATTCGACCTCGCTAGGGAGATCCACTCCAGATTCGACTTGCACCGCAAGATCTTCTTTAGGCTTAGATTTCTCCACTATCTCCGCGGACAAAGTTCCTTGGCGAGTGCACCGCAAGATCAACTCTGGGATTAGGGTTTTCAAAGATCCGGAACTCTACCGCCTCCGTGGATAAAGTGGACCCAGAAACTTCTTCTGCCTCTATCATAACCGCTAGGGTTGGTGGGGCAGTTTCAGCAAAACCGATGTAAACATCAATCTCACCAAAAGACATGATGGTGTAGGCATTCACGGCCTCCCTAGTTGGAATCCAGGTCGTGTTGATAACGAAGAGAGGGACATTGTTGGCATAGAGGATGCAACCGACAGCGATGGTTTTGCCGATTCCGATTCTTGCAGATTCTGCTTGGAACGTAGATCCGAAGCTCACTTGCCCCATGGTGGGCACCAACTGTCGTCGGATTAATGTCAAGTATGCCATGAGGGGATCATCGAGGCATGTGGAAGAGAGGGGTGTGAGATGTACGGTGTTCCGGGACGGTGAGCACACAAGTTTACCTAGGTTTGAATCCGCCGACTTTGGACGGATCCTACTCCTGCTAGCAATCCAGTAATATGGCAGAGCCAGAATATGGGTTACAAGGGTTTCTCCTATGCAAGTTGAGATTGTAGACTATTGTGGGGTTCCCTAAAGGCTTGTCCTAGGATGGCTTATATAGATATCCGGCCTAGGTTTTACAGGAGAGACCTATCCGGCTATGACTAAGATTTGTTTACAGAGTACATCTTGTACTACAAGTAACATAACATGCCTATGTCGGTAAGTCTTCTGGGCCTTCTCATAGCCGTACTGGACTTCGTCTCTTCTCCCTAACTGGGCCGCCCGTGGAGGAAAGCTCTAACCCAAAGTGGGCCACCCTGGTCAGTGAGGCACAGTGAGGATACCCGGAAAGTATATCCCTAACCCTGAGGGTTACAATCACGATCAATGCTTGCGTGTCGGCCGAGAGGGAGGAGGCCCTTGTCGCCTTCCTCCGGGCCACCGCATACATGTTCGCCTAGACCCCGCCATACACGACGGGGGTGCCTCGAGAGGTGATTGAGCATCATCTAGTGGTGTGTCCCACGGAGCGCCCGGTGAAACAAAAGCCGTGGAAGTAATCCACAGAAAAGCAACAGTTTATCGTTGCCGAGATGGAGAAGCTGGTCAAGGAGCGCCTTGTCAAGGAGGTCTTGCATGCCGACTGGCACGCCAACCTCGTGGTTGTTCCTAAGACTACATCGGGCGGGCGACTCTGTGTCGACTTCACCGATCTCAACAAGGCTTTCCCCAAGGACCCCTTCTAGGTCCCGCGGATAGACCAAATCGTAGACTCCTAGGTAGGCTACGACCTGCTATGCTTCCTCGATGCGGGGTACCACCATATCAAGATGGCTAAGGAGGACGATGAAAAGACAGCCTTCATCACCCAATGCGGGGTGTACTACTACACATGCATGCCATTCGGCCTCAAGAACACTTGTGCCACCTTCTGAGGCTGATGCGCATCGTGTTGGGCAAGAAGATAGGAAGAAACTTGGAGGCGTACAACGATGACATAGTGGTTAAGACCCGCAAAAAATACACCCTAGTGGCAGACCTAACGGAAACCTTTTGCCAACTTGTGCCAAGTGAGCATCAACATCAACCCTGCCAAGTGCGTATTCAGAGTCCCGTCGGGCAAGCTCCTCGGCTTTCTTGTATCACACCCCGCAATTAAGGCTAACCCCGACAAGGTCTGGGCCATCGAAGAGATGCGCCCCCCAATGTGGCTCAAGGAGATGCAGCGCTTGGCCGAGTGCGTGGTGGCATTAGGAAGGTTCATCTCCAAGCTAGGCGAGAAGGCCCTGCCCTTCTTCAAGATCATGAAGCGCACCCAGCAAATTCCAGTGGACCCCGAAGGCTGACGAGGTGTTCGAGGCCCTCAAGAGATACCTCACGAGCCCTCTAGTCATGGTGGCCCCAGGGAGCGCGAGCCGCTGCTACTATACCTGGCGGCCAAGACACAAATGGAAAGCATGGTCCTGGTCGCCGAGCATGAGGAGGTGGTGGAAATGAAAAGAAAGGCACGGGCCGCGAACCCTCCAGAGAGCTTGGGGCTGCGGCAGAAGGCGGCGACACACTGGAAAAGGCTGGTGGTGAGGTCGCTGACTCGGCCCCGACCAAAACCATCGGGCTAGTGCAGTGACCGGTCTACTTTGTCAGCATGGTGCTCAGGGACGCCTGGGAAAGGTACCCCATGCAGCAGAAGTTCCTCTACGCATTCCTCGTGGCCTCGCACAAGCTGCACCACTACTTCTAGGGCCACCCCATCAAGGTGTTCACCAAGTTTCCTCTGGAGATGATCCTATGCAACCCCAATGCCACAGGCCGCGTGGCCGAGTGGGCCATCGAGCTATAGCCTTTTGAGCTGATGTTCGACACTATGCCCACCATCCGCAGAAGGGCCGTGCAGAGTTCGTAGAAGAGTGTTCTGACCCTGGGCCCTCAGGAGGAAATAACCCAGCTCCCGGGAAGTTGGCTCCAGGGCGCTAGACCGTGAACTTCGACGGGTTTTCAATGGAGACGGAGCCGGGGCAGCTATCCTTCTCACATATCCAACGGGCGACAAGCTCTCCTATGCCATGCATGCGTGCTTCAAGGACGGAGACAAACGCTCCAATAATGTTGCTGAGTATGAGGGCATGATTGCCGTCCTCAAGGCAGCCATCGCCCTCGCCATCAAGCGCATCACAGTCTAGGGAGACTCCTTGCTCCTGGTCAACTTTTCCAACAAAAGCTATTACCCCAAGGACAAGCACATGGCCGCATACCTTGAAGAGTTGTGAAGACTGGAGAAGTCTTTTCTGGGCATGGACCTGCTCCACATTGCTTGGGGAGACAACCACAAGGCAGACGAAATCTACAAGCACACATCCAAGCAAGAGTCCCAGCAGCCGGGGGTCTTCGAGGAAAGGTTGTTCAAGCCCTCGGCCACCCCCAGGAGAGGAAAATTCCCACCCCGAATAGCTTCCGCCCCCACCCTCGTCAGGCCCCCTGATTGCGGTCCACCCTCGGGAAATAGGCTTTTCTTGGCAGCTACTACCCAAGAGTTGGGTTGGATCACCTAGCTCAAGAGCTACCTCTAGGACGACATCCTCCCAGATAGCAAGGACATGGTAGAAAGCCTTGTCTGCCATGCGAATAAGTACTACATCATGGACGGGGACCTCTACTACCGCCGCCCCAACGGCGTCGCCCTCCAGTGCATCTCAATCGACGAGGGGCGCGAGCTTCTGGCCGATATCCACGCCGGGGAAAGAGGCCACCATGCCTCGGCACATACCCTGACTAGGAAATCCTTCCACAGTGGCTTCTACTGGCTCACCGTGCTCACCAACGCCATAGTGCTGGTAAAGTCGTGCGAGGCATGCCACTTCCACGCCAAGCAAATACACCACCGTCTCCGCAGCTGCAGACCATCCCGCTCTCAAGGCCCTTTGAGGTCCGGGGGCTAGACATCTTGGGGCCTTTCCCATGAGCACCTGGGGGCTACAGGTACCTCTACATTGTCATCGACAAGTTCACCAAATGGGCCGAGGTGGAACCGATCAGGACCATCCCGACGCGATCGACAGTGAAGTTCATACAAGGTTTGGTATGCCCTTTCGGTGTAGCCAACCGTACCATCACTGACAATGACAAGCTGCTCACCAGCAGAATGTTCCAATCCTACTGCGAGGGAATCAGCGCCAAGATTTTCTACACATCTGTCACCCACCCCCAAAGTAGCAGACAAGCAGAACGAGCAAATGCGAACGTCCTAAAGGGGATCAAGACCTAGAGCTTCTACCGCAAGCCCAAGGAGTGCGGACGAGAATGGTTGGACACCCTCCTAGGAATGTTGTGGTCCATCTGCACCACCGCAACCAAACAACTTGTGACACCTCTTTCTTCCTTGTTTACGAGGCTGAGGCTTCCATTCCCGCATACCTAAAGCACGGCTCCCCACGGGTGCTCGCCTTTAGTGAGGCGACACAACAGGAGATGTGTCATGATAACCTCATCCTCATCGAGGAAGCCCGCCACAGGGTCAATGTGCGGGCAGCCAGATACCAACAAACATTGCGCCGGTACCATTTCCGTAACATATGGGCGCGCACCCTAGAAGTGGGGGTCCTTGTCCTTTGTCGCGCCCTCTCTAGCGAGTGTCTGCACAAGCTCTCCCCGATGTGGGATGGCCCCTTCCGGGTCATGCACGTCGCAAGGCTAGACACTGTGTGACTGGAAACGGAGGAAGGAGTCCTGATCCCCAACACCTAGAACATCCAGCACCTTTGCAAGTTCTACCCATGAGTTGCGCTAACGGTTGTGGTAGTAATAAATAACTCTCCCCTTGAATGGTGTAGAACTTCAAGAACGATGGATCATTTCACTACAATAATCTGGACGATCGGTGATGTTTTTTTATGGCGCGACCTAAAAACATCGCAGATTCCTGACATTCTAGAATGTTTCGTCACAACGAGCTCCAGGCCCCTCCAGCCCGGTTATCCATGACATTCCTTTTTTTCATCGTGGCAAATTCGTCGCAGATTTCGTCCCAGGACTAGAAGCCCAGTTTGCCATTTCTTCTGGTGCCAAATTCGTCGTGGATTTCATCACGACACATGTTTGACTCTTTTTTTCATCGACCGTCTCCTCCGTGCTTCAACCCCACATGTCAGCTTGGTGTCAACGGTAGCGTATCTCACAGTAGTGCTGGGTTTGATGCTGCTTCATGATGTTTTCCGCAGGCCCCAGCTGTCAATGCATTTGTTAGAAATTAAATAACAGAAAACATTTCGTGCAGGTAGATAGAATCGAACCATCAAGTAATCTTTTGTAGAACTAATTTGCAATCGATGCACCTGTCCATTGGTTTTGTGCAGATCTACAACTTTATTCTGTATATTACATACTAGCTCTCAATCACAGAAAATGAAGTAATTCAAAAATAGACAATCAACACAGTATATATGTATCGACGCGGTTGATACATATTGCACATTTCACACAACTATAAAAAACAGAACAAAGCATATTTTTTAGATCATCATATACAAGTATGTAGAAAAGCAACAACATGAACACAATCAACCAAATATATACATAGCATATGAGATAATATTACTTAGCATGTAGAGCACTAGGTTTACAACAAGTTCCTTACCACTACAAGTTCACTGCAACATATTACATTAATGGTTCATCCAACACCAGCATACACAAGATACTTTTTAGCCTCACTACAGAACATTAACAAAACCCATGAAGCCATGTAGCCCCTCATTTAAAAAGGTGAAAATGCACACATTCCCCTCCCTTATTCCAGAGAGTTCGAGAACATTAGACCAGCATCTTGTCATCTGGGCAACATCATTCATGCCTTGGAAGAGGTTAACATGCTCAAAAATGGTCTTGTAGGAGCAAGTGTATGGTAACACCTTTGGGAGATAGCGGTTGAGGTGGGCACGGCTGTAGCTAGCTAAAAAGTACTATCGGAGAAGAATAATATTAGTTGTTGGCTAGAGTTCACTGTGCATAATAAAATTTAAATATTGAAATGTCAAATTTTAACCATATTGGCCTTCCCACGGATGACATTTGAATTGTTCATCTCGCACACATAGTATGGTATAGATGGATTGTGTTGTTTAACAAAGCAACTTGGTCAGAAGTCAATTCCAAATTGTTTCCAAAAATGTAGTGCTCATCGAATTCCTCAACCCCCATCATACTTGGACCAAGAAAGAAAATATTAGAAAGTAATAATCTATATCTGCATATAAATGTAGCAAAACATGTACTTAGCCAATATAATGCCCCACCTCTAAGAATAAGGATCCTCGGTTTCTTGACTACTCTAAATCTTTTCATATAAGGTTTAGCTCTTTGCCTTGCTATCTTAGCTTTCATCTTGCAAATAACTACAATAGGTTTCTTCACATCATCATCAGACGAGACATCTATGATGACAGCATCCTTTGTAGCCTAAATTAGACATTGCACCAATTAGAATGTTTAGTTTTTATGCCATATACAGTAGTAGTGCCAGTAGCATCAATTTTAGAAACTTCTCATGTATCTCCCTGACCTTCATCGTACCTGCCCCAAAGAGTAAATACAAGAATTAAGTTAGAAAACAATTCTAATTAGTGAATTATTATGAGAATCAAATTCAGTGAGTAAACTAAAGGGTGGTTCCAGTGAACTAGATTGAGCCTTTGTCGTAAGCATTAATGTCAAAGCACGGAGCACTAGATTGTGAGTAGATACGCGCTGCCATAGAACAAGGAGGCGACACATCGAACTAGAACTAATTAAACAGCAACATCAACGTGGTGACCTAGAACAAGGAGGCGATGCGACGAACTAGAATGAGGAGGCGACCACATCGCCGGCCGGTTAACAAAGAGTTGACACGATGAAAGGGCGCTAGGTTGAGGAGCATTTACAAGTCAGTTTGAAGCCTCTGCTACCACCACCGTCGCCGGGATTTGGTCATCGGCAAGGAGGGAGAGGGTTTTCTCTAGCACGGATTTGGGGGAAGTGGTTTGGGATTTGGGAGTGGCATGGAGGGGAGAGGTTTTTTTCTTCTAGCAGCTATGACAGGTGGGTCCCATGTGTTAGCATTTTTGGTTCACACTAGCATCGTCTGGTAGGCTAACAAATGGGTTCCACACGGACTGAATAACAACACAATTTTTCTACCACAAAAAGACCTTTTGTTCAGCCAAGTTTGATAGACAAAATAACATCACAATGTTTTGGCTAATTTTCCAATGAATAACTATTAATTCCATGAACTAAAGGATAATCATATTGATCAGTTCAAAGGCATGCACACAACCATTAGTTCAACACAAAGCATGCAACACAGGCATGCACACAACCATTAGTTCAAGCATGCACTGCAAAGCATGTACACATGATCATCAGTTGAACACAAGCATGCACATAGGCATGCACACATCCATCAGTTCAAGCATGCAACACAAAGCATCCAACACTCCACCACCATAAGTTGGAATTACTCTTCGTCTGTATCATCTTGTACTTCATCTTGTTTGTCACTGCAGTACTCCTCAATGGTGTCGTCTACTTCAGGCTCACTATCAACTTCTTGCTCTTCAACAGCTTTCCTTTTACCTCTTATACGATCGAACACTAATGCATCTATGATGCGGCCTCTATTGACAGAGGGTCAATATTTCCTGAAAGGCAGAGCCTCAGATACACTATCATTATTAGAGCCTACAAACTATTGGTATGCTACATCAGTATGCACCACTACCTCCTCCTCCTCTTCTCCTTCGGCAACATCAAACTTATGTCTTTGAACTATTTGTTGAACCACCCGCCAGTTTTTGCCCTTGGCTGTGTCTGCCACGTAGAACACTTTTGTAGCCTGGGTTGCCAAGATGTAACTATCATCTTTGTACCAAAAATTGGTAATGTTGACACTCCGGAAGAGTTTATCATACACAATCTCTGTATCCTTGCGGCCCTCAAGATGATACCAATTGCAGTGGAATAACACAACTGATCGTTGGTGTACCAAATCAAAGTTAATATACAACACCTTGATATCCTTGAGGACACCATAAAAATGGATATCCTTCTCCAAGTGACAACCTTCAGTCATTACTCCACTGTTTTGTGTTTTCTTGCCCTTCTCACAATCAGCGGTGAGGAACCGAAAAACATCCACAATACAAGCTAAATATGTTCTTACTCAGAAGTCTAGGCCACACGCCAATGCAAGAAAGCTCTTCATCCACAACTTCTGGATTCTCCAATCGCTTTTTCATGACCTGTATGTACTGTAGTAGAAATACAATATGGTCAAATCATGCATTGAAATGCTATATATGAAGGACAGAGGTACATGCAAAAGGAAACTAACATGGTCCTTGAATCATCTTTGAAATCCCTACTCAAGACTTCTTTCCACATTGGGCATCCCATCATTCACCAACTATTCTCGACGCATACTGCAATCTAGAGAGTAACCCAGAATTAAAATCTTTAGGTGTATGGCAATATTGGATTCATAGGTATGGGAGATCAGAACATACATGATATATGGCTTAACCTCCTCGTAGTTGTTTAGGACAAACCAAGTCATCTTGTGTAGCTCCCTTTGGAGGGTCAAATCAGTATCATCGCTTCCTCCAGAGAAGGTGACATGGCTTCCTCCAATCAAATTCACACCATGGACAAACACATCACAAGCTGATTCATGTTGGTCACATACATTTCTCGCTGGTTGATTGAATCTTGTCACAATATCATCAAGGTATCTAGAGAAAAAAGTCACGCACTCGGCAACAATGTAGGCCTCTGCCACTGAATCTTCTGGACGTGACATGTTCCTGGCATATCTCTTCAGGCACAACAACCTCTCTATTGGATACATCCACCCATAGTTCATAGGGCCTCAGAGCATTGCCTCATCAGGTAAATGTAGAGCAAGGTGAACCATCACATCAAAAAATGCCGACAGAAAGTTGTATTCAAGTTTGCGTAGAATTACTGGGATTTCATCTTTGACCCTTTCCAACACCGACAATTTGAAGTTTTTACTGCACAATTTCCTAAAAAATCTTCCCAGCTCTCCAAGTGCCGTGTAGATATCAGGATGCAAATACCCTCGCATGCCAGCAGCAAATATTCCCTGCAACAGGATGTGTCAGTCATGGGTTTTAAGTCTCATGATCTTGCATGTAGGAACGCTAACACATTTGCCCATGTTTGAACAAAACCCATCAGGAAAAGTGTATTCCCACAGATATTGATAGAAACCCGTCTTCTGCTCCTTATTCAGGTAATACGGTGCATATGGACAGAGAAGGTCCTTCTTTATGTGTGTGGGTTGCACCTATAGATCTCACATAATTCATAGGGCTTCACAATCATACCTAGCCTTCAAGGTGTCCTTATTCTTTCCGTCAAGTTCAAGTAGTGTGCCAATCAAGTTGTCACAGATGTTTTTCTCGATGTGCGTCACGTCGAGATTGTGCTGAAGTTTCAACGATGCCTAGTAAGGCAAGTCCCAGAAAGCATGCCACCGGTTCTAGATCGATGAAGGATCTATTCGCTTCCTCCTTTTGCTCCCAGGATCACATCTAGCTCCTGGTTTAAGATTCCTAACCTTCTCCAGCTCAGCTTATAACTCAACTGTAGTAAATTTGCCTAGCTTCGAGTGGTCATCTTGAATGCCACGAAGCTCCGTGTCTCGCCGCAAGCGGTGGCACTTCAGGAGGAAATGATGGTGCCCAATGTAGCATATTTTGCTCTTTATGGATTTCGACAGAGGATTTTTGTCACAATGTAGGCATGCATAATATCCTTTTGTTTTACGCCTAGACAAAGTGATGCAAGCTGGAGTCATGGGTAGACCAATGAACCGCTGCTCGAAGATCAAATGTTTCATTTTGAAATGCATCGTAAGAGCGATGTCAACACCTGGATTTTTAATCCTAGATGCCCGTTATGCCATACCTTGCAATCCCAGGATTACCATTTTTGCGAGACATAACGGATTGGATATCACAGTACATCATCCATTACAAACCATACATAAGGTCGTACATAAATAAGGATCTCATGATCCAGTCTTAATACAACAAGCATCGGAAATAAAAGATAAGCATAGTGGTGGGGTCCATCTTCAGGGGCACAGGCAATGCTGACTAAGGCAGATAGTCCTATTTATCGTAGTCGTCCTGCTGGCCATCATCTTGGTAGTCTCCTTCATAGTCTGGCCATGAGAATAGCCAGGGACAAAAGCCATGAGTACCCTTTAAGTACTCGCAAACTACCACTAACAAGTAGTATAGTTCTAAGTTAAAGTGCTAACTCTATGTTTAACTATAAAGTTAAGTTTGAAACCTAAGCTGAGTTCTGAAGTAAAGAAAGAAAAAATAAAGTTCTAGAATCACTTAAGTTGGGAATCTATTGTCATAAACACAACCCTGTTGTGGTCAAGTCAAGATTCATCATTTCTTTCATAAGTCATTTTGAAAATATGTGACAACGAAATAGTATGGCCATTCCAACTGTCCATAACCATGAACGCGACTATTTGAATAGTTTGACACTCTGTAGAGGTGGTACACTTTCACCACAAGATTCGATACATCTGTCAGGGATAACCTAGAATCATCATACTTAGTATGCAGATAATCAAACATAACCTTTCCTTTACACACCCTATTATAAGCACCTCTCCTATGAGCATGGCCTTCCAACCATGACCATCAGTCATCTTGGGCCCTACATAGGTGGACAACATTGAGAGGTAGCCTCAGCTCAAACCTCTCTCACGAGGGAACTAATACTAATGCATATAAACTTCCAACTAAACCTTACCCAATTCATGTAGTGTGGTTGTACAGTAAATTTGGAATGGTATCGCATCCGAATCCAACCATCAGTTTTATAAAAGGGTTAAGGCTCATGCCTCAACATTTTCACCATCATAAACCATTTGTGTTTCTCAACACATGTCAAAGCATTTCAATAGAATGACTCATCATTCCAAGGTTTTCACAATTCATTTTCACCAAGTGTTCCCATCTAAAGTGACTCAAGTTTTTATATACTCTAAACTACTAAGTTAAGAGTGTTCACTAAGGTGGAAAAGATGGGAACAATCTCATGCCATAGAATGACATCTAAAGCTTATCTAAATAGGCCAAGTTTTATACTCTTTATGCCACCTTCAAAACAAGTAAAGAACTTTGGGTAAAGTAAAGGAATTAAAGCTTGAAAATAATACTTGGGGTAACTAATAGTCAAAGTGGTATGACTCAAGCATGCCTAAAGCATCTTTGCTAAACCATCTGGTTTAATCCTAGCTTGCTAAGCATTATACTTGCAAGTGTTAGCTTGCATTGTTAATGGTGGCTTCCCTTGGTTGGTGCAGTGGTTGAAGTTTTCTTCTTCTTCTTCTTCTTCTTGGTAGAACTCCTCCTCCTCAAAAGCTTGGTCGGTACTATCGTCTATAAATACATACGGAGTACACAATCACCAAACAACACTTAACTAGTCTAATTAGCACTCTAAGGCACACATTTGATGATCTATTATCATCACAAGCATCACAAGTTAAATTCAATAGTTTCATCCTTTTTATTTTAGAAAAGTAATTTCTACTCATTAAAAAAATTAACTAAGATTTAATATTCACCACTTCAAATATGGGATCATGTGGACACATGTCATCACCTCATATTCTAACATGTGGAATGGTATTTAAGGGTTGGATCATAATTACTTTGGTTTAATTTCATTATTTAATGATTTAAAGTGACTAGAAGTGCCTATATAGCATTCTTTTGGTACTAGTCCAAAGTCACTGCATGTAAACCTTAATATTATTACATATTCAGATAGGTATGGTGAAATGTGATTTTTGAGAGTTGGAATCAACTCAAAAGCTAACTTGGTTGGTTTTATAAAAATGTTGCAAGGTGCAAATGCTTCTGTTTTATCATTTTTACTAGGAGAGATATCTAACTCTAATTGAATTAAATCCAATGCGCTTAGGTAGATCTTTTCAGTAGCTTTCTAACAAAATTGGAATCACTTCTTTTGGATTTGTAAATCTCTCTAAAATGAATTTCAAACTAGGGGACAGAACTAAGTTTAAACAAAAATAGAAAAAATCCTAATTCAAACTAAATGGGTCGCGCGGGAACACTAACGGGCTGGCCCAGTGTTACTCCGCAGTGCGGGGCTCAGCTGACAGGGGGGTCCAACGGTCGGTGGCTCATAACACGCGAAGCGGTATGGGGCGATATGGGTCATTGGATTAGAACGGGGATCAACGGCTGGGGATCGTCGTCGACGACGAACTGGTCGCCGGCAAACTCTAACCCTAGCGGCTCGGTGGGGGTGCATAGGGGGCGTACCAGGGCTCCAGCAACAACGGCGAGGCGGGCAAACTGACTGGTGGTCGACGACGAGCTCAGGGACGACCGAGGCAGCTCCGGGGGTGGTCGCAATCAGCGGCGCCCTTCTCCTCCAGAGGCGGCCTGCTTCGGTGCAATTCCGGCGAATGGCTGCTCGGCTTGCTTCGGCTAGAGGTGGGGAACGGTCAGTGAGGTGAGGAGCGGTGAGTGGTGTGCTGCAAATGGCTGGGGGTGGCCTCTATTTATAGGACGACGACGTGACCGAGAGGGATGGGCAGGCGGCTCCGGCGAGGGATGCACAGCGTGCTAGCAGCATGGCGCGAGGTAGGGGGCGGTCGCTGGTCTCCTGGCGGTGCTCTACGTGATCAATGCGGGACTAGGGGCGGTGGTATGCGATCGGGCGGAGCTGGCGCCCTGAGCGGCAGAGACGGCGGTGTCCACGGCGAGCGGTGGCTGTGAGGCATTGGATGGCGAATGGGCATGTCTGGCGTGTTCCTAGGGTCATGGCGGAGCGGTGGACGCGGGCTATGGTTGAGGGGTGGTGCGTGCGCGCGTGTCGGGCGCGACGCTCTGGCGCGTGCTCGGCATGGCACAGACAGGCAGTGCGCGGCGGTTTGGCGGTGGTCCATGCTCTAGCCTGGCTCGGGGAGGGGACAGAGGGTGGCTGTGAGGTCCTGGCTAGATCGTAGACATGGCGAGAGAGAGGGAGGTGGTCTGCTGGGGTGAGGGCAAGGTTAGCCGGCGAGTTGGTTGTCGGCATGGCTTGGCCTTGCCACTAGGAGGTAGGAGATGGGGTTTAAATGGTATGGTTAGATCATTTGGGGACAGAGGGAGGTTTTTGAGGAAAATTGGGTGCAAAACCCTATTGCAAATAGTGAGCTATTTTTAGAGTTTAAACCCTGCATGCCAAGTGTTTGATGAAATGGCCGCAAGAACTTTCTTTTTGAATTTTGAAAAGATTTTTGGTGGGTGTGCTAGTACTAAGCTTGAGACTCTGTGGGTGCTTGGGTTTTGAAATTTGAGCTTGTTTGAATGGTTTTTGAAATAGTGGGATCTTCCCATATGAAATAGATTCCATTTTCAAATGTCAATTAAAATTAGTGTTTGAATGTTTTTGGTAGATCACAAAGTGGGGCTTGGTACATCATTATGTGTACTAGCAAGGGGTGCAAAGATCCACATTTGTTTCTGTTAGGTTTTGAGTTCTAGGAATAGCCAAAGTAGGCATGTTGATTAAAATGGCACAAATGACCATTTACTTCATTTATTCATTTTGAGTTGTTTTTCTTTGGGAGATGTTTGGGAATGATTTAGATGATGTTTATTTCACCTAAGAATCATTTTACAATCAATGGATCATAGAACCATGGCAATTCAAATCAACTCCTAATTTAAATGCACATACACATGAATCCTTTAATAATTTTAATTGGAAAAGTTTTTGTTAACCCTAAGTTTGGTGATTTGGATCTTAATAACCTTGGATTAAAGTTTTGGGATGTTACAAGCGCACACCCTTCCAAAGATGCTGCAAATCGTCCATCAAAGGCTCAATAAAGAGATCAAAGTCGTTTCCAGGACTTGATTTTCTAGGTATTAGAAGGCAAAGCATGTAGTTTGATGCATCCATACAATCCCATGGTGGAAGGTTGTATGATAGGGAAAATACAGGACACATACTATAGCTCGTGCTCATGGTTCCATAAGGATTGAAGCCATCGGTGGAAAGGCCGAGCCTTACGTTTCTAGGGTTAGATGAAAAGTCCTCCCATGTTCTATCAAAATCCTTCCATGCTACACCATCAGCTGGATGACTAAGTATACCATCTCTGGGCATTCTCTTTAACTTGCGCCATTGCATGTTCTCCACTGTGTTCCTTGAAGAGAACAATCTATGCAGCCATGGCGCCAAAGGAAAATGATGCAAGACTTTGACAGCCGACAACCTTCCTTCCGGATATTTCCACCTTGAGGCGCCACACGTAACGTAGTTGTCCAGCTTGTCATTGTCCTTCCAGAATTGCATGCATTTGTTTTTGCACACGTGTATGTGTCGTCATATTGAGGACAAGTACGCCATGAGGGGGTCCTCGAGGCATGCAGAAGAGAGGGGTGTGAGACGTACGGTGTTCCGAGACGGTGAGCACATAAGTTTACCCAGGTTCGAATCCGCCGGCTTTGGATGGATCCTACTCCTGCTAGCAATCCAGTAATATGGTAGAGTCGGATATGGGTTACAAGGGTTTCGCCTGTGCAAGTTGAGATTGTAAACTCTTGTGTGGTGCCCTAAAGGCTGGTCCCTAGGAAAGCTTATATAGATATCTGGCCTAGGTGTTGGGGATATACTTTCTGGGTATCCTCACTGTGCCTCATTGACCAGGGTGGCCCACTTTGAGTTAGAGCTTAGCTTCACGGGAGGCCCAGTCAGGGAGAAGAGACAGAGTCTAGTCCGACTATGGGAAGGCCCAGAAGACTTACCGATATAGGCATGTAGTGTCACTTGTAGGTCAAGATGTACTCTGTAACCGACTCTTAGTCGTAGCCGGATAGGTCTCTCATGTAAACCGTAGGCCGGATATCTATATAAGTTTTCCTAGGACAAGCCTTTAGGGCACCCACAATAGTCTACAATATCAACTCGCACACGCGAAACCCTTGTAACCCATATTCCATCTCTGCCATATTACTGGATTGCTAGCAGAAGTAGGATCCGTCCAAAGCCGGTGGATTCAAACCTGGGTAAACTTGTGTGATCACCATCCCGGAACACCATATGTCTCACACCCCTCTATTCCGCATGCCTCGAGGACCCCCTCATGGCATACTTGTCATCAATCTGATGACAGTTGGTGCCCATGGTGGGCAAGTGAGCTTTGGATCTACGTTCCGAGCGGAATCTGCAAAAATTGGAATCAATGAGACAATCGATGTCGGTCGCGTCCTCTACGCCAGCGATGTCCCTCTCATCGTCCTCGACGAGACATGGATTCCGGCTAGGGAGGCCGTGACTGCCTACACCATCATCTCTTTTGGTGAGATCGATGTTTACATCAGTTTCGCTGAACCTGCCCCTCCCACCCCCACGGTGATGATAGAGACAGAAGAAGTTTCTGGGTCCACTTTGTCTGTGGAGGCAGCAGAGTTCCAGATCTCGGAAAACCTTAATCCCACATAGCCCGCACCTATCACGAACATAGTGGAGAAGGCTTAGCCTGAAGCAGATCTTGCGGTGCAAGTCGAATCTGGAGTGGATCTCTCTAGCGAGGCTGAACCCTAGATCGATCTGCCCGTCGATGTCGAAATCTAGGAGGAGCAAGACAACAACTTTGGTTCCCGCTCTGCCAACGCCGGAACATAGCAACCTATCCCGAGGCATACGTTGAGGTGCATAATGATGCAAGGCGCAAGCATGGATGAGGTTCTCGAGACCATCAGGCGTTTTGAGGAAATCCCACGAGGAAAGCCGCAACTACCTCAGGATGCACGTGTCGCACTTTGTCAGATATGTTGGATCCGGATCCGGCTCTATCGATGCTGGAAACAACAAAGACTCCGTGCTATAGGAAATCGGAACAAACACCGACTTACCGGCATCTTCGGATGATTCAATGATGTCGACGGATTTCCGAAAGTTCTCCGTGGAATATGAAGATGAGTTCAACTCCAAAGCTGCAGAAGAAGGAGAAGCCATGGATGAAGGATCCGGAGAAAACTCTCCTAAAGCGCAGGATGACACGGATCTTGGAGATAATACCGACGTCCAGATGTCCGAAAGTACTGATTAGAGCTTGACTCCAGGAAACGGACCCAAAGCCGTCTTTGCTATTGGCGCTGCCAAGAAGGAAAAGAAGAAGAAGAAGAACAAGACTCGAACAAAAGATCCTCCAGCAAAGGAAGTGGTTGCCAAAGATTACGAGGAAGAATCAGATGGAGCCCTAATCCTAGACGAGCCAAAGGAAACTCTGGTGTATGGATACATGGTTACCGCTGGTGCCCATAAACTCATCGATGCTGCGTTAACTATGCCAAACCCTACTGCTGCAGAGCTTACATCTGCAGAATTAGAAGAAAGGGCCCAACCCTTAGAAGCGCGTCATCAAGTACTCCTGGATAAGGCTAACAACCTTATGGAAGAGAAGAAGCACATTGCCTCTGTGGGGCAATTCAACTCCCTGCAGCATTAGAAGACAGGAATGGACCCGTGCGGGCTAAAAAAATCTGGAAGTCCACAAAACCCTCTTTGAGGGAGATGATGCCGTCAAGGGAGAACCTCGACTCGATAGCAAGGGAGATCTAGTGTATGGAACACCAGTGGAAAACACTGCTGCAACCTGAGATATCCTAGCGAAGAACCCAAACCCAGATCAAGCTTGGTTGGGCTTAAAGCTACTTAACAAGGGTTTGGAGCAACAAAAGGCCGCAAAATATGGAAGCAGAAAACTTGTCTCCAAGTCCAACCAATGTTGCACGGATCTGGCTTGGGATGATATTAGGACCCGACGGGACCTAGCACAGCATCACCGTCCTGAACGTCAAGAAGATAACTATTCAAGAACCAGATCTTCAGGGCAACAACACAGAACCGCACGTGACTGGAGCAATGTTGCTCCAGCCGCAGAATGAGACGCAGTTGCGGCACTAGTTCCAAGACACCCTCCCCGGTGAGTGTCGAACAATCGCAAGGAAGACGACAAAGAGCATAGTCGGGAGGAGGACTGACAAAGGATGCCACCTCATATACATACAAGCCATCCGGCTGAACCTCACCGCAATGGGGTAAATGACGGATGAAGGAAGGACATACACCATGCCGGGTCAAGCTAGCAGGGGGCTCATCGTAATCAAGACCCTCCCTGGAACCGGAATAATGACGCTCCGGATGGAGGCCGACACTCAGCCGAAAACAATCCACCTGCACCACCCTCTCAACCAAGTAGGCATCATACCGGCTCTCGAGGAGGCCAAGGAGGGCGTCGTGGCAGAGAAGGTGGTGGTAGAAGCAGAAGTCCGGCTCCAAGGCACCGCGGCCACAGCAAACAACCTAGACAGCGTTCCTTGTCACCAAGTGATGCGAGACACCGGATCAACTGTAACATAGAGGCGCGACACTACGAGAACGATGATATATACGTGGGTGCAAAATGCTTTGGACCACGCATTCGACAAACACATTTTTCGAAAGGATTTGCTATCTCAAGACACATCGAAGCCTACGACGGTGTGGCTCAGCCAGATACTTGGCTGCAGGATTTTTTCCAGGCTTGCTGCATCACCCAAGGCGGAAATAGCTTGGTCACGACCCGGTATCTCCCGCTTATGCTGAGGAAGATGGCACAATCCTGGCTCAATGAACTTCCGGAAAACACCATTCACAACTAGTATGACATGCAGAGCGCGTTCTTTCGGATTTTTGAAGGCACATATCGGAGGCCCTGTACGGTAGGAGACCTACAACGTTGAACCCAGAAAGCTAGAGAAACTTGCCAGGATTATCTCGGATGATGGATCGACACCAAGAACTCATGTGAAGGAGTAAACAATAAAGCTACGATTGAAGCTTTCATTGCAGGACTCCCAATTGGTTTACTACGTCACCATTTGAAGTGCGGCAAAGTCACTGATCTAGGAGAGATGATAGGAACGGCAAGCATATACGCAGATATCGATGATGATGTAGAAAGACTACTGAACGTCCAAGCTGTACCACAGTCAGCAAAACAGGCAAAGCAACCTGCTCAGAAGCACAAGAACACCTCGGAAGAAAAGACCAACGTGGAAACCGTAGTTGTCACTGCTACTTTCGGGTCTAGAGGACGAGGAGGGTGCGGAGGTGGCCGTGGATGCGGTCATGGGATGTCAAGAGTCCAGGGTAGAGGAGACTAGCAACCTAGCAAAACCTACTCCTGGGCCAACATTGCCAACAATCCGTGTGTGAATCACTTAGATGCCAACATGGGCTCGTCCCACACAAACGTCGAGTGTCGTTTCAATGAAAACATCAAGAAAGACAATTTCGCTGGCTATAGGGCTAAGCAGAAGAAGGGAAAGAAGAATCCCAAAAAATAAAAAGAGACTACGGAAGATTTCGACATGGAGGAAGCAGAGCCTTCAAATCCAAAGTCGGATGGAAAGAAGAACTTACCAACGAAGAAAGACACTTATGCACTTTCCTTGGGTCTCAACCAGCTAAGGTCAAGAAAGCAGTCTTGCATGAGCTCAACGCAACTGTTCTGCTGTCCCTCAATTGTTGGACTGGTCGGAAGTGACAATCACCTTTAACCGTGCTGATCATCCGCCTAAGTTGCACAGGTAAGGAAAATATGCCTTAGTCATCAATCCAATTATTGATGGCTATGGTTTCTCCAAGACTCTCATGGACGGCGGTAACAGCATCAACATCCTCTACATCGAAACGCTGCGTCAGATGAGGATCTCAGAAACTCAGCTGAATCACAACTCTGTGATCTTTCATGGAGTTGTCCCAGGAAGACAAGCAAATTCCCTAGGAAAGATCACTTTGGATGTTACCTTTGGAACTCCAAGGAACTACCGGACGGAAGCACTTTCCTTCGAAGTGATCCCGTTCAAGAGCGCATACCACGCTATATTCAGACGCCCAGCTTACTGGGCTTTTATTGCTCGTCCGTGTTACATTTATAATATGATGAAAATTCCAGGTCCCAAGGGTGTGATTACCATCAGGGGAGACCAGAAGAAAGCTAGAGAGTGCGAGGACGGAAATGCCGCCTTTGCTAATGCCGTACTGCACGCCTAGGAGTACTAGGAGATCAAGAAGACCATCGACCCGTCCGAGATGCCCTTGAGGAAGAAGGAGGTTACAAGTCGACTCTGGAGTTCAAGGCATCAGAAGAGATGAAGACGTCGCTGTTGAAGGATGATAACCCCTCCAAGGTGAACCAGATAGGTGTAGGCTTAGATAGAGCACAGGAAAGCGCGCTCGTCAAGTTCCTCCAAGAAAATCAAGATATCTTTGCATGGCATCCATCTGAAATGACCGGAGTACCTAGGGAACTTGCCGAGCACTCTCTAAATGTACACCTAAACGCTAAACCCGTCAAACAGTCCCTACAACATTTCGGCGATAAAAAGCAAAAAGTAATAGCTAAGGAACTAGCCCGGCTTAAGTTAGCCGGATTCATAGAAGAGGTCATCCACACTGAGTGGTCGGCTAATCCTGTAATGTCCCTAAAAAGTACACCACTGATTGAAGGATGTGTGTTGATTATACCGCCTTGAACAAGGCCTGTCCCAAAGATCTTTTCGCTCTGCCTAGAATTGATCAAGTTATCGATTCTACAGCAGGCTCGGAATTGCTATGTTTTCTCGATGCATATTCCAGTTATCACCAAATTCAGATGAAGGAATCAGACAAAGTCAAAACTTCATTCATAACCCCCTTCGGAACCCTCTGTTTCGTTATGATGCCCTTTGGGCTCAAGAACGCAGGAGCTACGTACCAGCGCACTATGCAACGTTGCCTCCACGATAAAATCGAACGCAATGTACATGCATATGTAGATGACATAGCGGTGATGTCCAAAAAGAAGAAAACCTTAATATCCGACTTGGAGGAAATGTTTGCCAATTTTCGCAAATACAACATAATGCTTAATCCGAAGAAGTGCTTCTTTGGAATACCAGCCTGAAAATTGTTAGGTTTCATCGTGTCACAAAGAGGCATAGGGGTGAACCGGGAAAAAATTAAGGCTATACTCAATATTTCTAGGCTGGCTCGCCTGAAGGATGTTCAAAGACTAACTGGTTGCATTGCTGCAGTTAGTCGGTTTGTAAGCTAGCTCAGTGAAAGAGCCGCACCACTCTACAAGCTCCTGAAAAAGACCAAAAAGTTCGTTTGGACTAATGAAGCTAAAGCTGCACTACAAGACCTAAAAGCAGTACTCTCGTCCGCTCCTATCCTTGTAGCACCGGAACCTCGCGAACTGATGTTGCTCTATCTTGTTGTGACAAATATGGTCGTCAGTGTCGTCATGGTGGTTGAAAGACCAGAGGAAAAATAGGAACACCTGGTGCAGCGTCTGACTTACTACCTCAGCGAGGTCCTAACTAAATCAAAGCAGTGGTATCTGCAGTATCAAAAGCTGGCTTACGATGTGTTCTTCGCATCCCGCAAGTTACGACATTACTTTTTAGAACATCCAATTACCGTGGTGAGCACAGCTCCCATGAGAGACATAATCAATAACAGCGACGCTACAGGACATGTCGCAAAATGGGGAATAGAGATTTCAGCTTTTGACATTGAGTACAAACCTCATACAGGAATTAAATCCCAAATCCTTACTGACTTTGTCGCTAATTTGATAGAGACAACGGAAAATATGACCATCCTAGAGTCGGAATACTAGACCTTGCATTTTGACAGGTCTAAAGCGCTTAGGGGCTGGCGTGGTGCTCAAATCACCCCAAGGAGATTAACTTTTCTATGTGTTCCAGATTCACTTCGCGGCAACAAACAACATTGCTGAATATGAAGCATTGCTGCATGGATAGGTCTCTCCTATAAACCCTAGGCTGGATATCTATATAAGCCATCCTAGGACAAGCATTTAGGGCACCCCACAATAGTCTACAATATCAACTCACACAGGCGAAACCCTTGTAACCCATATTCTGGCTCAACCATATTACTGGATTGCTAGCAGGAGTAGGATCCATCCAAAGCCAGCAGATTCAAACCTGGGTAAACTTGTGTGCTCACTGTCCCGGAACACCGTACGTCTCACACCCCTCTATTCCACATGCCTCGAGGACCCCCTCATGGCGTACTTGTCATCAATCTGACAACACTATGTTTTATAGGAGAGACCTATCTGGCTACGACTAAGAGTCGGTTATAGTGTACATCTTGAACTACAACTAACACTACAAGCCTATGTCGGTAAGTCTTCTGGGCCTTCCCGTAGCCAAACTGGACTGCGTCTCTTCTCCCTGACTGGGCCGCCCATGAAGCAAAGCTCTAACCCGAAGTGGGACACCCTGGTCAGTGAGGCACAATGAGGATACCCGAAAAGTATATCCCCAACAGTAGCCCCCAGAAGCCTCCAAGATCCATAGTCAGATTTCACTATTGTCTTGCTTGATTCATCTTCAGCTTGTAGAATCTCGAAGGGTTCCTAAAACTCCAAAAGAAAGGATTGGATCCGGGTCTTAAAAATAAGCCAGACCTATGAGTACATTATTCGGGTTTCCAGCTAGAAATTCAAACTAAGCCAGAACTTGGTCTCTGACGTAACCTGACATCAGTGAAGGTCAAGTCACGTCACTGACAGACATTCCTGACAGCATGACTGTTGGTGGGTCCGTCTTTCACATAACCGAGGCGTCGTTTTAATGCATGCACAGAGATCGAGGCGGCGTAATCCTCGCGAGGAGGTTACCTAGCTCGTTCCACGACACATGGCATGGTTACTGTTTATCTTTCATGAATCTTAGCGCAGGTGAGGGATATAAGGGGTTAAGATTTCCTCTTTCTTCCTTACCAATACTAGTGTATTCTCCTTCCTCTCGACACTTCCATGTAAAAGCTCTTATGTCTTCCCCCAAACACACAACGCTTCTATCCTAAGTCACCACCACCCGTAAAAATGGCTGATGCTTCATCTTCCGGCATGGTGGCGACATCGGCGATGGCCTCCGCAGCGGCGGAGAAGGAGAACTTCCATGGGGTCTAGATCTCCTGCGTCCTTGACAACGACAAGCTCCACAGTATCGAGAACGAAGGCCTCCTCCACGCCGGCGACTGGTAGAGTGGTTTCGGTCAAACCATCCCCACCCCCAACACCGACGAGAGAGTGCACTTTGGCACCCACCTCGACAGAGGTTTGAGTTTTCCTCCCTCTGATTTCTTCTCTGAGGTTATAGATTACTACAGAGTTCAAATCCAAAATCTCCCCCAAACTCAATCTTAGAAATGAGGGCTTATGCCTCTTTGTGTGAGGGGTATCTTAGAATTAGGCCGAGTCTTGTTCTATTCCGGTACTACTTTGGTACCCGGAGAAATTCCATCACTTCCGGTAATCCTTATATTACCGGAACTCTCAGCTTCTCTATTAGGAGAGAGCGAGTCTATCCTAGAACCAAAGCTAGCGAGTCCATGAAGAGATGGCCATCCACGGTATTTTATCATAAGGATACACCGGCTCCTGGCAAAGCAACTGCTTTACCGGCTCCTGGGATGCAGAAGCTCCAGCTCTCACATATGATCTCCTTCTCGCCAAGAGGCAGATCGAGTATCTAATAAAGCACAAGGGTCTAAAAGGATCCGACCTAGTTCACTATTGGCTGGCATGCCGGATCCAACCTCTCCAGCACCATGGTGACTGGCTCATACTTTCAATCAGCAAGAGCAAGACGGATTCTGTCTGGATCTGCTCAAAATCATATTCGGACAAGGACTACGAGTCCCAGATCAAATGGTTCATCAAAGAGCAAATCGAGAGGAAGATTCCGGATATCTATATGGATATGTATATGGCTGATGATCCCATGACACCGGTAAGTTTTCCAGTAGTTACTCGAATTTGTGCTCATCCGTACTTTGTTACAGTTTTTTGCTATACTGAGGTAATTCTTCTTTCAGCTTGCTGACCTCCCCGAGTTGGAGCTTGCTCCTCTTGAGGGATATCGTCATGAGATCTCTCAGGAGGATGGAGAACTTGTAGCACTGCCGTAGGCGCTTACTCGAAAGCATAAAACTCCGATCGTTTCTATTGGCACGAAAGAAGTGCCCATTGTGAAGAGGTAACTTTCCTCACAAGGTCTTTGTATTTTATCTCTCATTTTTTCTGAAGGATAATGATCTTGTACTATCACTTCTTTAGAGCTAAACAACTCTTCAAGGGAAAGGGGAAGGGAATCCCAACAAAGCCTCTACGATAGTCAAAGTTAAATTTGACTTCGCCTGCTGCTCCGCCTCCGACTCCTACTCCAATGCCTTCTATAGAACCGGAGGTTACTTCATCTCCTCGTGTTGCAGAAGATCCAGCTCAGCATCCTGAGCCAGCGAACGGTTGTTCATAGACCAACGTCAACATGGGTGACTCGGCAACTAATAAGGGTGAACCTTCAAAGGGTAATTATCCCTCGGTAGAGGTTTTCACGGACAACCTTCTTAGTAATCTGGGTATCGCCAAACTTGGCATTTCGTCGGAAAACTACGGAAGAGATCCAAAAGCTGGCTCAGCAATGCTTGGAGAGCCGAAACATCACTACCAAAGAAGAGGCGCAAGATGCTGAGGACGTCAAGTTCTCCGAGCTTCTTGACCAAGTTCGTCTTTAGGACAAAAAGCTGAAGGCTGGCGTGGCTCCGCCACCACCAGTGATCCTGCTGACTCTCGCCAAGAAGGTTTCTTCTGAGGTGAATATGGGTCCGAGCAAACTGACCCATGAACATTATGTAAGTCGGAATTTGACTCTCTCTTTTACTTTATTTCATATCATATCCTCTATCCCCCAAGCATGAAGTTGGATAGGAAATCCGGATTTATGCTTTCATAGGATGCCAAAGAACGAACTAGTGTAGCGCCCAAGGTTCATGCTAATATTTAACTTAGTTAAAATATTAGCCCGAGTCTTTAGTAGACTTCTGACTCTGTGTATTATTCTGACTTACAAAGAGTTAATGCTTATAACTAGGAATTATTAAAGAATATCTGCAATAAGTAGAGAGAGATCAGAGCTCTCCGCCTTGAAAATGCTCAAGTGAAGATTTCCAAGAATGAAGCTGAAGGTAATCATTTCAGTCCTCATACTTGCTCTTTTGCTTTCATAATCGAATTCTTATTCGACTATTTTCTTTTGTTTACAGAACTGGTCAAACAGTCATTCAAAATAATTGAAGATGCTAAGAATCTCAAGACCCTGGAGGTGGAGAACGCCGACTTAAGGAGAGAGACAAATGAGCTTAAGGTAGATCATGAGTGTAGTATTAACAACGTTCTTGAATCGTCCAATATGGCCACCGAAGAACATGATCGCACAATTGCTATCCAGGATGAGAAAATCTCAGATCTCACAGACGAGTTGGCCAGGGAGAAGGACATCACCCAAGCGCTCTGGGCTGAACTCCAGAGTCTTAGGGCGGAGAAAACCAAAGTTGATGATGTCATGTTCGGTAATTTTCCTGTCTCTGACTTTTCTTTCTTCTGATTCTAGGAGTTTAGGTATATTTTTGACCTTTGCTTTATATACGCAGGTCCTCTGAATTTGCTGTATTCTTCTTCTTCCGAGTCTCGCACTAGCTGGCTTAATGAAGTCGGAGATCGCCTTTATGATTTCCACCAGTCAGTGGAGGATATTGGCAAAGCCTTAAAGATTTCCGATATGAACAGAATGTCCGCCTTTGAAGTGCGAGATAAGGCAAAAGAGATGCCCCAGCTCATCTAGGACTGGAACATATCCTATGCGCGAACTACAGCATATAATGCCCTGACAATGGTTATGAGCCACCATGGAAGCATGGAGATTTGGCAAGTAACCAGGGGTTATTCAACTGTGGATGAAGACGGCAAGGAGCAAAATATCAAGGATATCATGGACTCCTTGAAGGGGAACGGGTAGGCTACACTAGCGTAAAATCAAAATTTTCTACCGCGTCAACCAGGAATACTATTGTCATAGATCACGGGATTACCGCTAGACGCGCATGTGCGGAACTCGATGAAGCATGTCGCGACAGTGTAGATGTTCTACGTCTCCTCCTTGCGCTCGTCCCACGAGCAGCTCCCCTTTGTGTGGCTCGTCCAAGTGCTACAGATGCAGCACCTTTGAGGTATCCACATGTCCGGAGTGGAAGCCGTCACACGCCAGACTGCTAGGTCTGCACGTGTAACATAGGCGAAAGAGGAGTGGTGGCTGGGTGGAATGCTCAACCCTATTCAGCTCGCCTCACTCTCTCTTATATAGGCATCCCTGGTGGGCTTCTACATTAGTAGCCTATTATCAGCCTAAGGCTGGTCTAATTCGGATCCAATCCTTATTAGGCTTCCAGCCCCTAAAGTGTGTGACCCTATAGGTTCATACACATATAGACATGACACGTGTACACTTACTCCGTCAATTGTTGGTAGCGGCCTCTAGCAAGACGTGCCAACTCCTAAACGCATATAAAGATCATTCAGACGAACCATCACAAAGTTGAGTACATGTCTTTCCTTTTGCCTCACGATATTTGGTCTAGCTCCAAGCTGACCTCTCTTTCTCGATACTGTGATTCAGAATCCCTTTACTAGGTTAACTCTTAACCATATGTAGCACAGCCATGCATTTCTGGATCCGATCACTCGAGGGGCCCAGAGATATCTCTCTCAAGTAGAGAGGGGCAAATCCCATCTTGATTGATTGATGCCTTGCAGCATGTATAAGGACAAACCCGAAAGCTACCTTTATAACAACCCAATTATGGAGTAGTGTTTGATAGCCCCAAAGTAGGTCGATCCACATCTCAAGTACATGCGACAATCTCAGGTCTAAGGACAAAACATACACTATGTGTAGAGAGAGCTGCAAGCATTATTGCCAGTCTCATGTTGGGTCAGTCCAACCCCATGTTCATAACATGTGTCCACATCATTGGTTTGACATCTCCATGTCTATTACTTGCGAAACATAGTCATCAACCTATCGATGCGCTAGTCTAATATTCACGTGTGTCCTCACATGAACTCCGACTAGGGACAACTATTAGATAATCATACAAGTAAAGAGTTTCAGAAACAATTCACGTAATTGCCAATCAATACAAGTTGCCTGATATATGGATGTACAAGGAACATTATAATAACTCATGGATACATATGAAATACAATCATCTCTATGATTTCCTCTAGGGCATATTTCCTTCAGTCTCCCACTTGCACTAGAGTCAATCTAGATAGTATCTAATACCTATTGCTCTTGTGTGTGCTTCATGCGCAGGCTGCGGGAGTGGCTTAGTCAAGGGATCAGCAACATTTGAGTCCGTATGTATTTTGCATAACATGACACTACCATCATCAATCAAATCACGAATCAGATGGTGACGCATGCGAATATGTTTGTTCTTCTGGTGTTGTCTAGGTTCCTTGGCTTGTGCAATAGCACCATTGTTGTCACAATAAACGCCCAAGGGATTGGACGAGCCCTAAACCACACCAAGAGCGATCAGGAAATTCCTAATACAAACAGCTTCCTTTGTAGCCTCCGAGGCAGCAATATTCAGCTTCTGTTGAAGAGGAGGCCACTGTATCTTGCTTGGATTTTTTCCAGCTCACAGCACCACCATTCATGACAAACACATAACCTGATTGCGATTTCGAGTCATCTGAGTCGTTAAGGTAACTCGCATCTGTGTAACCCTTTACACTGAGTTCAACCTCACCTCCATAAACTAGGAACATATCCTTAGTCCTTCTCAAGTACTTAAGGATATTCTTTACCGCTATCTAGTGACTCTCACCTGGATCAGCCTGGTATCTGCTCGTAACACTTAGAGCATAGGAAACATCTGGGCGAGTACATGTCATCGCATACATGATGGATCCAATAGCCGAAGCATATGGAACCCTACTCATGCGCTCTCGCTCATCAGTGGTCGAAGGACATTGAGTCTTGCTAAGTTTAATACCGTGAGACATGGGAAAGAACCCCTTCTTAGCCTCTTCCATGCTGAACCATTTCAACACTTTGTCAATGTAAGTACTCTAGATTAATCCAATTAGCCTCCTTGATCTATCTCTATTGATCTTGATGCCTAGAATATATGTCGCTTCTCCCAAGTCCTTCATAGAAAAACTATTTTTCAATGAGGTCTTAACAGACTCGAGCATAGGAATGTCATTTCCAATCAGTAACATGTCATCCACATATAAGATTAGAAACACAAGTGATTTCCCATTTTCTTTCTTATACACACAAGGTTCTTGTTCGTTTTTGGTGAAGCCAAACTCGTTTACAACTTCATCAAATCGAATGTTCCAACTCCGAGATGCTTGCTTCAGCCCATAATAGAATTTTGAAGTTCGCATACCTTTCCAGCATTGTTTGGATCGACAAAACCTTCGGGCTACATCATATACACATCCACAGTAAGGATTCCATTTAAGAAAGCCATCTTGACGTCCATCTGCCATATCTCATAATCGAAATATGCAGTAATGGCTAGAATGATCTGTATAGATTTAAGCATCGCTACGGGCGAGAAAGTCTCGTCGTAGTCAACTCCTTGAACTTGTCGAAAACCTTTTGCAACAAGCCGAGCTTTATGGATGTGAACATTTCCATCCATATCAATCTTCTTCTTATAGATCCACTTACACTCGATGGCTTTAAAACCATCAGGCAGGTCAACCAAGTTCCAAACTTGATTGTCTCACATGGACTCTATCTCGGATCTAATGGCAATCAGCCATTTCTCAGAGTCTGGGTCCACCGTCGTTTTGGCATAGGTCGCAGGCTCATTATTGTCTAACAATAATAATTCTCGCGCTTCGCGGAGCCTCGTCGACCTTCGTGGTAGTGGTGCTTCTATTGCCACGGGTTCCTCAACTTGTTCTGCTACAATAGCATCACTCGTAGAAGCATCCCCGACTGGCTCATCTTGAACTTCTCCAAGTCGCACCGACCTTCCACTCGTTCCCTTTGTGAGAAACTCTTTCTCTAGGAAAACACCGCTATGAGCGACAAACACTTTGCCCTCTTCTCGGTTGTAGAAGTAATACCCTAAGGTTTCCCTTGGATATCCCACAAATATGCATTTATCCGATTTGGGTGTTAGCTTGTACGACTGAAGTCACTTGAAAAATGCATCACAACCCCAAATCTTTAGAAAAGACAAACTGGGATTCTTTCCAGTCCACATCTAATATGGTGTCTTCACTACGGATTTAGACGGTACCCTGTTTAGTGTAAAAGGTGTTGTTTCTAGCGCGTAACACCAGAATGATAATTGTAAATCTGACTGGCTCATCATCGATCGAACCATGTCCAACGAAGTTCGATTACGCTGTTCGGAGACCCTGTTTCTTTGAGGTGTTCCGGGTGGCATGAGCTGTGGAACAATTCCGCAACTCTTAAGATGATTGCTAAACTCGTGACTCAAATATTCACCTCCACGATCAGATCGCAAGGCCTTTATTTTCTTGCCACATTGATTCTCTACCTCACTCTGAGACTCTTTGAACTTTTCAAAAGTTTCAGACTTATGCTTCATCAAGTAGACATAGCCATATCTACTGAAATCATCAGTGAAAGTAATGAAGTAGTGATATCCTCCTCTGGCTGTCATGCTCATTGGTCCACATACATCAGTATGTATGAGTTCCAACAAGTCTGTCGCTCTCTCGGGAAAATCCGTAAAAGGCGTCTTGGTCATCTTTCCAAGTAAACAAGCTTGACATGTCTCGTATGATTCGAAATCAAACAAAGTTAGAAGACCATCACCATGGAGCTTCTTCATGCGCTTTTCACTTATATGCCCCAAACGACAATGCCATAAATTGGTAGGACTCAAATCATTAGGCCGAAGCCTTTTAGACCTAACATTGTAAATAGATGCATCATCAAGATTTAAAATAAATAACCCATTCACAATGGGAGCATCAGCCATAAACATAGCATTCTTAGAGATTACACAACCATTGTTTGCACTCGCGAATTAATAACCATCCTTCATCAAACATGAAGGTGATAAAATGTTTCGACCCATACTAGGAATGTAATAACAATTATTTAACTCCATAATAAATCATGACGGAAGGTGAAGTTGCATGACACCAACGAACAATGCAACAACCCTTGCTTTATTTCCGACACGAAAATCCACTTCGCCTTTCTGCACTTCTCTAGTTTTTATTAGCCCCTACATCGAATTGCAAATATGCGCAACCGATCCGGTATCAAATACCCAAGAGTTAACATAAGAATCTGCGAGAAAAATGTCCACAACATTTACAACAAGCGTACCTGAGTGGGAAGTACTCTTACTTCCACCCTTCTTCAAAGAAGCCTGGTACTTGCTGCAGTTTCTCTTCCAATGGCCATATTCATGACAAAAGAAACACTCAGTGTCTCCTACAGGTCCAGCCTTTTGCTTGGGTGCAGGGTTTGGCTTAGGGATCATATCCCTAGCCTTGCCCTTCTTCTTCTTCTGCTAAGAAGTGCCCTTTTTCTTGAAGCTAGGCTTGTTCTGCATAGCCATCACATGGCTATGCCCTGCACACTTCTTAATGTCACATTCAGCCGTTTTCATCATCCAACATAATTCATTAAGGCCCCTCTCCACCCCATGCATATGGTAGTTCGAAATGAAATGCCCATAGCTAGATGGAAGAGATGCCAAAATGAAATCAGTGGCCAACTCTTGGCCTAATGGAAAACCAAGCTTTTCCAAAGTCTGACTGTAACCAACCATTTTGATCACATGGGGGCCTACAGCTGCTCCCTCTGCCAGCTTGCATTCCACAAAAGACTTAGCGACATTGTACCTCTCAGTCCTAACCTGAGTATGGAACATGTCCTTAAGCGCAACGATCATATCGTATGCTTCCTGATCCTCAAACTGCTTTGGAAGATCAGGTTCCATGCATGCAAGCATAAGACAACTAACTTCAAGAGATTCATCACATGCTTTCTTGTAGGCATTGTTAAGGGCAGCAGTTGCATTATCAGCAGGTTCATCCGGGATTGGGGTATCCAGAACAGTTTCCTTTTTCTCAGCCCTGAGAACAATTCTCAGGTTACGGACCCAGTCCGAATAGTTTGTTCCATTTAGTTTATCCTTTTCAAGAATCGAACGCAAAGCGAAAGGTGATGAATTGTTCGGTGTCATTGATCTACAACAAAAAATGCAAAATAAGAAGCCATGTAACCATGAAAGAGTAAACCATATTAAACAATTTAATAACATATACTCCCATTTAAATCAACATCCCTCTATTGATACTAAGTGATTCAAGATCCACAATTAACAAGTTGACTAGTGAGCTTTAGCATCACTTCTAGAAGACAAGGTAAATCGGTAAGCAACCTTTGCTAATCATATCACATATGACTCTTGTTGTTGGGTGTCATCTCTATGTCAAAACTAGGCGCCCAACCTTTATGCCCAAGGTCCTTAACTGTTAAGATGACCTTGTTAAGCTCACCAACCCTTATGCGTGTACGTATCCGATACAAACCCATCCAGCCAAGGAAAACCGAGGCACCCTAATTTCATAGGCCCACCAAAGATTGTACAGGGCATAGGATGGTGCAAGGTTTGGTTCGGAGGGCATGGATTAACTTAAACTTTGTGAGGGATCGTTCTACTTCTATCATCTAAGCATGCATAGTAGTAAAACGTATAATAATAGCATTCACATAGATATGATACAGTATGGCCCATTTTTCTCATGGTGATCTCCATCGCCATAGAACCTGTCCACCATGATGATCTCCATATTCATGCTCTATGCGAGCCATCCTCCAAGTGATGAGTTCTCCAAGAACTAATACAAGCTATTACTCCTCACAACTAGTAATCAAAATTACATGGTATTGGGATCATCACAAGTTGGCACGCAAGGCATTACAATAATTGACAACACATATGGATCCAGCCGTGTTGCCCTACTCACGACACGCAGGTCATGCAAAATACATACATGCATCACATACATTTTTGGGCCATACTGATCACATACATCCTGCAAAAACAAGTTGTGCATAGAATCACATTCTACCGGATCATGTGAAATCGTAGCACCTAAGAACCTTAATGTGATACGAAAGGGGGCTACGGTTAAGGGTGGTCTAGGGGGTCTCCCCCTGCGGGGTTCAAAGGGGCAGCGGCCCTCGCGGTATACAATTTGTAAAAAAATGAGAGATCAAATCTATACAATTTTCTTTAAGGATTTTGATCGGCAAATCAAATTTACCATAAACCGACCATAGTTCCGATTCGACCAAACTCCTTTGATCACGGTACATCGATTTAGATCTAATTCCCAATTCGATCAATCATATTGATCTTTGCGTGATTCAAAAGGTTTTATGTGTCACTGTCTACCCGATGGCGGAAACCGACCGGTAGGGGTAAGTCGTTCGACGACCTTAGAATCACGATCACAGAAAGTAAGATCATAGATCAATCCAGAACCACCGCCATACAAACAATCACATCATTCATATCAATCTACATATCACCATATGCAAAATACCTGAACCTATGACTGAATATCATCGGCTCTAAAACCACTGAAGGGGAACGGGTAGGCTACACTAGCGTAAAATCAAAATTTTCTACCGCGTCAACCAGGAATTCTATTGTCATAGATCACGGGAATAACGCTAGACGCGCAGGTGCGAACTCGATGAAGCATGTCGCGGCAGTGTAGATATTCTACCTCTCCTCCTTGCGCTCGTCCCACGAGCAACTCCCCTTTGTGCGGCTCGTCCAAGTGCTACAGATGCAGCACCTCCGAGGTACCCACACGTCCAGAGTAGAAGCCGTCACACGTCAGACTGCTAGGTCTGCACGTGCAACACATGCGGAATAGGAATGGCGGCTGGGTGGAATGCTGAACCCTATTCAACTCGCCTTACTCTCTCTTATATAGGCATCCCTGGTGGGCTTCTACATTAGTTGCCCATTAGCAGCCTAAGCCTGGTCTAATTTGGATCCTATCCTTATTAGGCTTCTAGCCCCTAAAGTGTGTGACCCTATAGGTTCATACACATATAGACATGACACGAGTACGCTTACTCCGTCAATAGTTGGTAGCAGCCTCTAGCAAGAGGTGCCAACTCCTAAACGCATATAAAGATCATTCGGACGAACCATCACAAAGTTGAGTACATGTCTTTCCTTTTGCCTCACGATATTTGGTCTAGCTCCAAGCTGACCTCTCTTTCTCGATACTGTGATTCGGAATCCCTTTACTAGGTTAACTCTTAACCATATGTAGCACGGCCATGTATTCCTGGATCCGATCACTCGAGGGCCCCAGAGATATCTCTCTCAAGTAGAGAGGGGCAAATGCCATCTTGATTGACCGATGACTTGCAGCATGTATCAGGACAAACTCGAAAGCTACCTTTATAACTACCCAGTTATGGAGTAGTGTTTGATATCCCCAAAGTAGGTCGATCCACATCTCAAGTACATGCGACAATCTCAGGTCTAAGGACAAAACATACACGATGTGTAGAGAGAGCTGCAAGCATTATTGCCAGTATCATGTTGGGTCAGTCCAACCCCATGTTCATAACATGTGTCCACATCATTGGTTTGACATCTCCATGTCTATGACTTGCGAAACATAGTCATCAACCAATCGATGCGCTAGTCTAATATTCACGTGTGTCCTCACATGAACTCCGACTAGGGAAAACTATTAGATAACCATACAAGTAAAGAGTTTCACAAACAATTCACATAATTGCCAATCAATACAAGTTGCCTGATACATGGTTGTACAAGGAACATTATAATAAATCATGGATACATATGAAATACAATCATATCTATGATTGCCTCTAGGGCATATTTCCTTCACTCCTACGCCGACTATGGGTGCCATGTAGCTGATCTGACCAGCTAAGACACTCCATTCTTCACTCGCGTAGAAACGCCTCCTCCGCCTCCCTAAGAAACAACTAAAGTTTTTGATGACGAGCAAACTGAATCTGATTTGGCCGTCTCGGAAAGATACCAAGGCAAAGGCGATGTCTCCAGTGAGCCGACAGCTCCTACCTCTTCTTCTGCATCGTAGAGTACCACAAAAACAATTTGTTATTCTGAAACAATTGGATTTTAATAAGTAGTATAATATTTTTGCTAGTGCTTGGTTTGTAAGAACTGATGCTTTTTTACTTTCTTTTAGCACTTTTTTTATTTTGATGTGCTTGAAATTTTACATAAGCACTTTTTGATTTGTCTATACTTATCACTTATCTGGCTTTCTGTCTTGTCCCTTTTGTGAGCCGACAAACCTTCAACACGGAAACTTTGCCGAGCAATGTAGATCAATTTCTAAACCAGTTTAAACTTGGAAACAAAGCCGGTTTCTAGTACCAACAATTCACTACTCGAAAAATACCCGCATCCATCAATCAGACAAAGGACCAAAGTATAAACTCGAAATTTTAGATTTATACCTAAAGGTAGCATTTTTAGAATCGGAAATCTAACCAGAACAAACATGAGCATAAAGTACTTTCAAGTATTCTGGGATTTTTGACTATGACGTGATCATTAGGAAATAAGATGGTAAAATAAAACTTCTTAGAACATATTGAGGCAACCAATACTTTATTTCTCATTGAACATGTACACATATATGATTACAAAGAAAGAAAAATTTTAAGAATAAAGGGACGTAGCTGAGCAATATTCCACGGTCTGTATAATTCTTCCGGGTCTGTACTGCCTCCAGCTCTCTTTCTCTTATTAATAGTAGGTCTTTCTTTCACTGGCCGCATATGAGTTAGATAGTAAGAACCATTGTGCAATACTTGGGTAACTAAAAAGGGCCCTTCCCATACTGGGGAAAGTTTGTGCTTTCTTTTCTTCACAAGTCGGAGAACCAAATCGCCCTTATTGAAATACCGGTTTCTAACTCTCTGGCTATGATACTTGCTTAACTTCTGCTGATATGCTGTTGATCTCTGCTCAGCAACGACACGAACTTCTTCAATTAAATCGAGATCATTTTGTCAAGAAATGTCAGCATCCTCTTCGATAGACGCATCAACTCGGGGAGAAGTATAAATTAAATCACTAGGAATAACTACTTCTGCGCCATAGACCAAGAAGAAAGGTGTGTATCTGGTTAAACTATTTGGAGTTGTTCTCAAGATCCATATTACAGAGGGCAATTCCTCTGCCCAAGCCCCCCGCAGCACAATGAAGTGGTGCTTCGAGTCTCGGTTTGAGGCCTTGCAGGATTAGACCATTTCCTCTTTCAACTTGTCCATTGGCTTGTGGATGCACGACTGACGCAATGTCAAGCCAGAATTTTTGTTCGTCGCAGAATTCAGCAAGTTCTCCCATAGAAAAATTGCTACTGTTGTTCGTGATAATACTATGCGGATAACCATATCGGATTATAACATCCTCGATAAATTTTCTGGCTATTGCTCCATCACAACTTGTGACGGGTTTAGCCTCAATCCATTTTCTGAACTTATCCACCACCACTAAGAGGTGAGTAAATCCACTTGGAGCCTGTTTAAACGGTCCAACTATGTCAAGCCCCTAGACCACGAAGGGCCATGTTATCGGAATCGTTCGCAGCTGATCAGCCAAAACATGACCTTGTTTGGCGTACTTTTGGCAGCCTTTGCACGTCTTCACCAGCCGTTCGACATCTGCCTTAGCTGTAAGCCAAAAAAATCAGTGTTTGAAAGCTTTTCCACTAAAGATTTGGTAGCAGCATGATGGCCGCATTCGCTTTCTGAATTTCCCTTAGAATTTCCACTCCTTCTTCCAGAGATACACAGCGCTGAAAACCCCTAGATACACTCTGTTTATAGAGCTCAGCATTTATTATTGTATAGGTTTTTGCTCGTCGGACGATCTGTCAGCTCAGAACCTCGTCTTCGGGTAACTATCCATCTACCAAGAAATCCAGGTAGGGTTTTTTCTAGCTGGGAATCACAGCTAGAACTGCTACTAAAGGTGAGTCGGACTTGGTCGGATATTCCTCATCAACTCCTGTTATAGAGGGAACTTTGAGGTGCTCTAAAAAAGCGCCATCTGGGAACTTTTTCCGTGCAGAGCCTATTCGAGATAATGCATCTGCTTCCTCATTTTCTCTTCAAGGGATGTGTTGAACCTTAAACCCTTCGAACGATTTAGATAGTTCGTCCACAACAAACCTGTAGGCTGCCATGTGTTTGTTTGCATTATAGTGATCCGACACTTGTTGAGCAACAAGATCCGAATCTCCATAACACATAAGTTGTCGGATGCCGATATCCCTAGCAATCGGGATTCCATGCAACAATGCTTCATATTCGGCAATGTTGTTTGTTGCCGTGAAGTTGATCTGCAATACATAGAAAAACTTATCTCCTTGGGGTGATTTGAGCACCACGCCAGCCCCCGAGCCCTTTAGACCCGTCAAAATGCAATGTCCAGTATCCCAACTGTAGGAGGGTCATATTCTTCGTTGTCTCTGTCCAATCAACAATGAAGTCAGCAAGGATTTGAGATTTAATTACTGTACGAGGTTTGTACTCAATGTCGAAAGTTGAAAGCTCTAATCCCCATTTTCCGACACACCCTGTAGCAGCGTTGTTGTTAATTATGTCTCTCATGGGAGCTTTGCTCACCATGGTAATTTGGTGTTGCTGAAAGTAATGTCGTAGCTTCCTAGATGCGAAGAACACACCATAAGGTAACTTTTGATAATGCGGATACTGCCGCTTTGATTCAGTTAGGACTTCACTGAGGTAGTAAGTTGGAAGCTGCACTAGGTGTTCCTATTTTTCCTCTGGTCTTTCCACCACCATGACGACATTGACGAGTCTGTTTGTCGTAGCCAGATAGAGGAGCATCGGTTCGTGAGGTTCCGGTGCTGCAAGGATAGGAGCGGACGAGGGTACTGCTTTCAAGTCTTGTAGTGCAGCTTCAGCTTCATCAGTCCAAACAATTTTTTGGGTCTTTTTCAGGAGCTTGTAGAGTGGTGCGGCTCTTTCACCGAGTCGGATTACAAACCGACTGACTGCAGCAATGCAACCAGTTAGCCTTTGAACGTCCTTCAGGCGAGTCAGCCAAGAAATATTGAGTATAGCCTTAATTTTGTCTCGGTTCACCTCTATGCCTCTTTGAGACACGATGAAACCTAACAATTTTCCAACCGGTATTCCAAAGAAACACTTCTTCAGATTAAGCATTATGTTGTATTTGTGTAGATTGGCGAACGTTTCATCCAAGTCGAAAATTAAAGTTTCCTTCTGTTTGGACATCACCGCTATGTCATCCACATATGCATGTACATTGCATCCAATTTGATCATGGAGGCAACACCGCATAGTGCGCTGGTACGTAACTCCTGTGTTCTTGAGCCCAAAGGGCATCATAACGAAACAGAAGGTTCCTAAGGGGGTTATGAATGAAGTTTTGACTTTGTCTGATTCCTTCATCCCGATTTGGTGATAACCGGAATATGCGTTGAGAAAACATATGAGTTCTGAGCCTGCCGTAGAGTCAATAACTTGAGCAATTCTAGGAAGAGCGAACGGATCTTCGGGACAAGCCTTGTTCAATTCTAGGAAGAGCGATAGAATCAACACACATCCTTAATTCAGTGGTGTCCTTTTTAGGGACCATTACAGGATTGCCCGACCACTCAGTGTGGATGACCTCTTCTATGAATCCGGCTAACTCGAGCCAGGATAGTTCCTTAGCTATTGCCTTTCGCTTTTCATCACCAAAATGTCGTAAGGACTATTTGACGGGTATAGCATTCAGGTGTACATTTAGAGAGTGCTCAGCAAGTTCCCTAGGTACTCCGGTCATGTCAGATGGCTGCCATGCAAACATATCTTGATTGGCTTGGAGGAACTTGATGAGCGCGCTTTCCTATGTGCTATCTAAACCTACACCTATCTGAGTCACCTCTGAGGGGTCATCATCCTTCAATGACGTCGTCTTTGTCTCTTCCGATGCCTTGAACTCCAGAGTCGGTTTTGTCACCTCCTTCTTTGTCGCAGGAACCTTGGATGGGTCAATGGGCTTCTTGATCTCCTAATACTCCTCGGGATGTAGTACAGCTTCATCAAAGGTGTTATTTCCAACCTTGCGCTCTCGTGCTTTCTTTGGGTCTCCCCTGATGGTGACCACGCCCTTGGGACCTGGAATTTTCATCATATTGTAAATGTAACATGGATGAGCCATAAAAGCCTAGTAAGCCGGCCGTCCGAAGATAGTGTGATATGCGCTCTTGAACGGGACTACTTCGAAGGAAAGTGCTTCTGTCCGGTAGTTCTTTGGAGTTCTGAAAGTAACGTCCAAAGTGATCTCTCCTAGGGAATTTGTTTGTCTTCCTGGGAAAACTCCGTGAAAGATCACAAAGTTGTGATTCAGCTGATTTTCCGAGATCCTTATCCGATGCAGCATTTTGATGTAGAGGATGTTGATGTTGCTGCCGCTGTCCATGAGGGTCTTGGAGAAACCATAGCCATTAATAAGTGGATTGATGACTAGATCATACTTTCCTCGCCAGTGCGACTTAGGCGGATGATCAGCACGGTCAAAGGTGATTGTCACTTCCAACCAGTCCAAGAACTGAGGGACAGCCGAAACAGTTGTGTTGAGCTCATGCAAAACTGCTTTCTTGACCTTAGCTGGTTGATACCCAAGGAAAGTGACATAAGTGTCCTTCTTTGTTGGGAGGTTCTTCTTTCCATCCAACTTGGGATTTGAAGGCTCTGCTTCCTCCATGTCGGAATCTTCCTTGGTCTCATTTTCTTTTTCTTTTTGGGGATTCTTCTTTCCCTTTCTTGGCTTGGCTCTATAGGTAGCGGATTCGTCTTTCTTGATGTCATCATTGAAACGACACTCGGAATTTGTGTGGGACGAGCCCCCGTTGGCATCCAAGTGATGCGCACACAGATTGTTGGCAATGTCAGCCCAAGAGTAGGTTTTGCCAGTTTGTTGGTCTCCTCTACCTTGGACTCTAGATGTCCCACGACCACGTCCATGGCCGCCTCCGCGCCCTCCTCGTCCTCCAGACCGAAAATTAGCGTTCACAACCGCTGTTTCCGCGTTGGGATTTTCTTCCAAGGTGTCCTTGCGCTTCTGAGTTTGTTGCTTCGGATATTTTGCTGATTATGGTACAACCAGGACGTTCAGTAATCCTTCTGTGTCATCATCGGCATCTGCATATTTGCTCGCCGTCTCTATCATTTCTCCCAAATCAGTGACCTTGTCGCACTTCAAATGGTGACGTAGTAAACCAATTCGGAGTCCTGCAATGAAAGCTTCAATCGTAGTGTAACATCCCAATTTCAGCAACCCCGATTAGTTGTCCAGAATGCAAAAATCAGGGGGAACAAAAACTTTTTCTTGTTTAGTGATGCAATGTTTGCTTGCTTGTTTCTTGATGCTTATGCATTGAGTGTGCAGCAAATGATATACTCCTTACATCAACCTCAGTTGACAAAATCTATTTAGCAAAAACTGTCTTGTCTTATGTTTCATATTCTCACATGTTCTGGCATTTCAAAAACTTGAGCCATGATGCCATGCAACCCTAAATCCGTTTTAGTTGGTACTATTGACAAAGTTATAGAGATCTATATCATACAATCTCCTTATGTTTTCAAGACTGAACCTTCAAAATACTCTTACCCCTAGGCTTTACAAAACCTTTGAACTCTACTCTTGGTAGAAATACCAAGGGACTCTTATATACTTCAAAACACAACCTTTTTAAAATACCCATACTTATCCCAAGCTTGGCTTTATGATAACTATAGTAATAGTTTGAGTTACTTGTTAAGATGGATTGCCTTGATCTGTTGTCTGATGATTTGCCTTGTTGTGCTGTTTGACTTGTTTGCTTAGGAGTAGTATGAGATACTCTAGGGGATCATAATCTAACATCTTGCTAATCCAAGAGTGTCAACCCTAAGCAAGCTAACCCAGCTGGATCTGATCTACATCCACCAGGGATCATCTAAAACCCTTAACCAGATCACCTCTGCAGTTATTCATGCTAGAAACTTCAAAGTAAATGAAGACCAATATCAAGCCTGGATCCACCATACTCAATATAAACTCCCACCTCATCCATTAGATAATGATTTGGAACCTTGCATCCTCTCAAAATCACCCCCTCTTATATTCTAGTCAAAATCTCCAACTCTGCCAAAAATGACCAAGTCTAGAAATCTAATACCAGTATCACATCTTTGAGTCTCCCTCTTTTCCAACCCTTTTGCATTTTTGGTAATGAACTTGAACAAACTTGTAAACCATCCTAAGGACTACCAAGGCCTACTCCTACGCTTGGCTAGATCACCTTTTAACCCACTTGTTCTTGATGGTTTTGCAGGCAAGAAAATAATAATTCCTGCAAACCTTATCAACATGCCTACTTTGGAAGAAGCTCACACCTTCATCCTACCTTCTTTGGACCAAATAATTGCATGGTTGTGTTGTACTTATGAAGGTATATTAATCCCTACTTCACTTGTTTCAACTGGATCCTTGTGCTTCCAAAACGCACAAGGTTTTGAAGGCTATTTGATAATCTGCTTTGGCACCCTTATTTTATTCAAAGTTTGAAATAAATTCCTATAGCACTCAAGCATGATAAATATCAAATTCTTGTACCATGGTGATCTACTAAACTTTGTCTATCCATACATCTATCCCATGCCCCAAGGGGAAAATTGAGCTCCAAGATCCAACCATGTTTTGGTGGTATAAATATAACCTTGCCCAAGATCCTTTATACCTTGTTTTCTCCCCCAAAATAAGTTGAATTTGCAAAACCCAAGGTTTAAAATGGTAGATAAAACATGTGGACATAATTTAACTTGAATATAAAGATTTAACAAACATTATCCATAATTATTATGGCTCAAAAACTATTTAATTCATTTAATGGGGAAAACCTCCAAAACTTCTTCCATAAAGGAAAGTTTGGTTTTTACCAAAACAATTCTCCAACTTAGGCCACATTTGAAGCCTATGTATCATACCCTATCTTCAAACTTCAAAAATAAATTTTGTTGAAGAGCTTTACTATTTCTTTTTTCCCATTTTCTTGAATGGCAAAAACAAGAAAATAAATACATTAAATACTTTTGTTCATCAATAAATCTTGGGAATAATCCCCATAGTGTGAATTCATATCTAGGACCATCTCACATCAAGAACCAATCTTGTCTAATATAAAAATATCAAATGAGCTTCTAGAAACTACTTCTGCACTTTGTGAATAAATGATTCTAAGTGGACTTAAAATCCAATGAAAAATCGCAATTAAATCCTAGGGTTATGCATTAACCCTATCTACACACTAGTACCATTTCCTCATCTTGCCAAAGACAAATTTCTAAACCTCATTCACAACCACCTATTTACTCAGTTCGGCAAAGTTAGCTAGTATTGAGCTAAACCAAGATCAAACCATCACCAAAGCTGGTCAAGCACTCCTCTCCAACAACCATGACCCTCCTGGTCGTCACCACTATAACACTATAGTACCACCATCACACATCCCCTTGTCCTTGAATCCTTGGAGAGAGAGAGAGACAACCTCAACTTTCAAGGATTTGCCCAATTTAAATTACCACAACTGCCCCCTCCTTCTCTGGTCGAGCTGATGACCCCACACCACTTGCCTCCACCTCACCTCTCCCCTAATGGCTTCCCTAGCCTCCACTCTCTCCCTTGCTCCTTTCTATGCACCATCAAGGAAGGAGAGAAACATTGTGCAGTACACTCCCTTCCTAGCCCCTCCCTGTCTCCTTGTGGGCCTAACATGACCGCATCACCTCCCCCATCAACCAACAGCGCCACACACGCTCCCCATTATACTCCATGGACCGAGTGCACCCTAAGCCATCTCACTCGGGTTTATATGCCCCAGGCCACCCCAACACTCCCCCTCTGGCTCATTCCACCCCCAAACCTTCTCTGAGCCACCCCAGATCCCCCTCTCCCATTCCCTGGCTTCCCTTACCAGGAACCCAAAGTTTCATCCCATGGAGGTGTGAGGTAGAAGAAGGCTGTAGCAGGGCTACACTACTCTGTTTCTTCCCATTATTTCTCTGGCAAGATCCTCTCATCAAGCTCAATCTAAACCAACCATTTTCTCCAACATCCAGGCGCCCCTGAGTGTGCTCCGGCGAGCTTCCAAACTCCTCCGATGGCGTGGATGTGCGGTGCCCGTTCTGGCGCTGGACCACGTCGTATCGCCCATCCCTGAGGTCGTCTTTGTCAGCCACCTCACCCCGTGGCCTCCTCATCGCCCCTCTGAAGCTAGGTGAGCTTCCCCTCCCCGCCCAGAGCCGCCTAGGGTTCCGAAGAGTTCTTTCCGCGATGGAGGTGGACGATGTACCGACACCATCCGATCGTATTTAGTCCAACAGCCTGGATCTGCCCATACCCCTTCAGCAGGCCTTCTCCCACTACCCGCTGGGTCCCGCATGTCGGGTTCGAAACCACCGTCTCCTGCGTGTGCTGCTGCCGGGTGGGCCGATTCTCCGCGGCGTGGCCCAACTCAGCTCGGATCTAGCCCAGCTGCCCCTGTTCTCTTTTTCTTTATTTAAATCCTCCAGAACTAAAAAGTAGGGATTTGTTTTAATCCAAAATAAAACTGTATACTAACCTAAAGTGGCAAACTATAAATTGATAAATTCTCCTCAGGAATTTCCTAACCATGCAGAACAAACCACCTGCTCAAATTATTTTTCATTATTTTCTAGTATTTAAAATACCAAGAAGTATCAAAACACTCCCTAATTATTTATGGGAGTTTAGTAAACCCAAATGGGTTGAACCAAGTTTCCTATAGTGGGTATCTCATGTACCTTCTTATTTGGATCAATATGGGCTTTCCCATTAACAAGCATAAACATAATAACATCAATTTTATCACTCAAGGAGGAGGTTTCCTCAATAGAATTTACCTTCTTACCATGTGGAGCTCTTTCAGTATGCCATTCAGAATAGTTAACCATCATATTATCCAGAAGCTTTGTTGCAACACCCAAAGTAATGGTCATAAAGGTACCTCCAGCAGCAGAATCCAATAGATTTCTTGAAGAATAGTTCAATCCTGTATAAAGGTTTGGATAATCATCCAAGCAGTTAGTCCATGAGTGGGACAATTCTTTACCAAAGATTTCATTCTTTCCCAAGCTTGAGCAACGTGTTCATTATAAGATTGTTTAAACTTCATTATTTCACTTCTCATAGATATAATCTTAGCAGGAGGATAGTATTTTCCAATGAAAGCATCTTTGCATTTAGTCCAAGAATCAATACTATTCCTAGTTAAGGAATTCAACCATTCTTTAGCTTTTCCTCTCGAAGAGAAAGGAAACAATTTAAGCTTAATGATATCTCCATCTATATCCCTATGCTTTTGTATCTCACAAAGTTCAACAAAGTTATTTAGATGAGCAGCAACATCTTCATTACCAATACAAGAAAATTTTTCTCTCATAACAAGATTGAGTAAAGCAGGTTTTATTTCAAAGAAAGTAGCTTCCGGAACATGTGGAGCAATAGGTGTGCTCATGAAATAATTGTTGTTGGTGCTAGTGAAGTCACACAACTTAGTATTTTCCAGAGTAGTCATTTTTTGTGTGTTTTTAATAAAGAAAGCAAACTAGTAAAACTATTTTTGTGTGTTTTTGATAAAGAAACAAGCAAACAAAGCAAAAAGTAAACTAAGCAAAACAAAAACAACAAAGTAAAGAGATTGGTTATGAGGGACTCCCCTTGTGAAGATGTCCTTGACTCCCCGGCAACGGCGCCAGAAAATCAGTTGCTTAGCCCAAAATATATAGAGCCCGTTGGGGAACCCCAAGAGGAAGGTATGATGAGCACAACAACAAGTTTTCCCTCAGTTATGAAACCAAGGTTATTAATCCAGTAGGAGCAAGGAAATACCTCAAAGGTGTTGCTAGCTGGACTTTGGCAGGGCACACTACAGGCGTCAGCAGCAATGTGGAGACCTACATAACACAACCACCAAACTTTGCCCCCAACTTGCGATGATGTTGTCAATCTCACTTGCTAAAAACAAAGGATTAAACGTATCAAGTGGAAGAAAGTAATAGTTTGCAGAAAGTAAACAGAAAACAGTAAACAGTTGATTGTAGATTGATGGTAAAAGAAAGGACCGGGGTCCATAGTTCACTAGTGGTGGATCTCCTTAAGATAGATGACATGTTGGGTGAACAAGTTACTATGGGGAAATTGACAAACATCGAGAAAGAAATCATGCATATAATACTCATCTTGACTCCTTTGAGACTTGATTGGGCATTACAACATTATATATAGACCGTAATCCAACTACATCTATGACTAATAATACACCTTCAGGTTATCATCCGAACCCCCTCCAGTATTAAGTTGAAAGCACTAGATAATTGCATTACGCATTGCTTGTAAAGTAAAAAATATGATTGTTCTATGAACAAAGGATTGTTGTTTTCTCCCAAGTAGCAACAACACATTGATACATTGCAAATGTATCTATAATTTTTGATGTTCCATGCTTGGTTTTATCTACTTTCTTATGTTTTGTCCACACTTTGGAGTACTTTTCATATGATTTCTTGGACTAACCTATTAATAAGATGCCACAGTGCCAGTTGCCTGTTTTCTGCTGTTTTTAGTTCCAGGAAAGTCAGAAATGAATATTCTCAGAATTGGACGGGACAAAAGCCAAAGTTCCTATTTTACCGGAAGACTCACGGAGCCAGAATACGAGACAGAGGAGGGCCAGGGCCTGGCCACAACCCCCTAGGCGTGGGCTAGCCCTAGCCATGCCACCAGGTGGTGTGGGCCCCCTGGCACTCCACCGACCTTGCCCTCTGGCCTATAAGAAGCCTCCCGATACCAAAACCCTAAATCGTCAAGCCTCCAGCCACGAAAAGTTCTGCAGCGCCGCCGCCAACGAAGGGGAGATTCGGGGGACAGAAAGTCTCTGTTCCGGCACACTGTCGGGACGGGGAAGTGCCCCCGGAGCCATATCCATTGATTTCCACCACCATCTCCATCACCATTGCTGATTCCCATGATGAGGAGGGAGTAGTTCTCTCTCGAGGCTAAGGGTTCTACCGGTAGCTATGTGTTCATCTCTCTCTCTATGCATGATCTTAATGAGATCATGAGCTTGTAATCTATAGATCTACCTTGCTACTCAAGTGCTTAATAAATCTCTGCTCTCCCCATGTGTGTGAAAGTGACAGCATGCTCACCATGGTGGCACTTAGGCTAGAGATTACAAATACTTGTTATGAGTTATATTTGGAGTTGGATGTCTTTATGAAATTGTGGTGTTTGTTGGACTCATCTAGTACTCAAGGTGACAGTGTGGGGTTTTCTAGATGGGAAAGACTTACTTTGAGGTGGGCTGTTATAGCCCTACCATCGATTAGGGTGTCCAACCGGAGAGTAGTTAAGAGTGGTATCATAAAGAGAAGATATTTATATGAGAGTGTTCACTAGTGAAAGTATGATACCTAGGCCTTGTTTCTAAGCATTGATACACCGTTTGCTTTTAGATCTATTACACGTTTGCTTGCTTCCATCTTTATTTCAGTTTGCCTTTAGTCTTTTCCACGCCATGAAGTTATTTTCTAGCACCATTGTTTTATATCCATACCACTTGTATTTCACTATCTCTTCACCGAACTAGTGCACCTATACACCTGACAAGTGTATTGGGTGTGTTGGCGACACAAGAGACTTCTTGTATCTTGATTGCAGGGTTGCTTTAGAGGGAATACCTTTGAACACTTCCTCCCTGAGTTCGATAAACCTTGGGTGATCCACTTAAGGGAAAACTTGCTGTTGTTCTACAAACCTCTGCACTTGGAGGCCCAACAATTGTCTACAAGACTAGAAGTGCGTAGACATCAAGCTATTTTCTGGCGCCGTTGCCGGGGAGGTAAGGTAAAAGGTACTCACATCCTCCGATGTGAGTGCTCGAAGTTATTGCCGGGGAGGTAAGGTAAAAGGAACTTGAATCTCTCTTTTACTCTAAATTTTATCCTCCTCATGAAATTCATAAAGATAGGAATTACATTTACAATTTTCATCCTCATGATGGAGAAAGTATTGCCCAAGCATGGGGGAGATTGAAGTCACTAATGCTCAAATGTCCCATTCATGAGCTCCCCCGTAATATTGTTATTATAATTCTATGCAAGGCTTTCAGGACATTACAAGGACTATCTAGATACTTGTTTAGAGGGATCCTTCAAAAGTAAGGAGGTCAAAGCTAAGTGGGATCTTCTTGAAACAATTCAAAGCAATACCGAAGATTGGGATAACAACAAAGGTAAAGAACTAGGTATAAACTATGAGTATGATTGCATTAAGTCTTTTGCTAAAACTGCTGATTTTAAAGAGCTTAGTGGTAAATATGGTCTTGATCCTCAAATTCTTATTGATAGTTTTAAAACCTTTGCTTCTCATATTAATGCTCCTAAAGAAAAGTGGGACATGTATCATGAGCCTTTTAAAGACACTTGCATGGAAAATGAAATTGTTGTTAATGATAGCAATAAACATGCTCAAACCTCTGAAAGCACTATTTCTTATAAGCATGTTAATTTTTGTGGGATACATAGACTTTGTGAGAATAATCAAGTTGAAGAAGAATATTGTATCACCCACAGGAATGAAAAAACTAGAATGTGGTATAGGCCTCTAAATGATCTTGGTAAAAAAGTGTGTGCCCTCCATCCTTTTATTTGTGAACTTTGCTTTGAAGTGGGTCATTTCAATTTCCAATGCTCAGGCCATAATAATAGCCCTTCTAATCCAATGAGTAATGCAAGTTTGTATTGTGATGACATGATCACTCCTAATCAGCATGATGAACTTACATTATTTTTGGGGTGTGAAGAGTTATCAAGAAAAACCTCTTTGGTAGATATGGGTTCTTTGGATATGAATAGTGTCCTGCATGGTTGTCATCTTTATTGTGTTGATAATTGTCACACAAATACTTACATACAAAATATTATAGAAGATGAGATTTTACCAAAATATGATAGGACTAATATGTGTTTTGGTCTTATTAATGAAAAGAAGGAATCCTCCAAAGTTTCTTATATTGTCTCTAACAATGAACTAGGGTATATGGAGAAGCTTCCTTTCAAGCCTCTCCCTCCTAAAGAGAAGAAGATAAAGAAGAAAAGGAGGAGTAAAAGGAGGGAGGAAACGGTATTTTCCCCTAAGCATGTAGCTCCTATTATAGATTTTGATGAGTCTGAACTCGATGATGTTCCTATGTCTGTTACCTATAGTAGTGATCATGATTGGGAAAAGCACACTTCTTTTGATATTGAAAATCTCTTTGGTACCAATTCTGAAAATGATGATATTAATAATTGCTATACTATTAGTTCTATCCATGATCCTTCCAATGATGATATGTTTACAAATGAAAACACTTTGGAAGATAACTATTCTGTTTCTTATGAAGATACTATACCTCCAATTTATGATGATTGCTATGATGAATATGATATTTTCAGTCCACCTACTATTGAGGAGGAAATTAATTATGATTATAATATGCCTCCTATATTTGATGATTATGGTGATGAAAATAATAATGATAGCTATTTTGTTGAATTTGCTCCCACTACAATTAACAAGAATGACTATGTTTATGTGGGGAGTATTAATTATTTTATGCATGTGGCTCATGATAAGAATGTTTTATGTGATAGTTATATTGTTAATTTTCTTCATGTTTCTACTGAAAGTTATTATGAGAGAGGGAAACATGGTTCTATGCATCTCAATAATATTAAGTTTCCCCTCTTTATGTTGAAAATTTTGAAGTTGCACTTGTTTTGCTTTCCTATGCTTGTTACTTTGTACTTTCATGACTTGTTTCTTTACAAGATTCCTAAGAATAGGAAGTGGGTTAGACTTAAATGTGCTTTGAATTTGCTTCTTGATGCTCTCTATTACTTCAATTCATATTTCTTATGTGAGCATCTTCTCAAAATATCATGCCTAACTTAAAGGCGTTAAAAAAAGTACTTATTGGGAGATAACCCAAAAGTTTTAGATGAGTCTTAGAAGTTATTACCTCTGTAATAACCGCTCCTTATCCTTTTTGTTTGCTTTTTGGGCCAAGAGTAACCTCTAATGAGAGATAAGTAATGATTGGGAAAGTTGCTGTCCCGAAACAGATTTCTGTGCTTCGCCGTAAAAATTCGTGAGAGAGCTCTGTATGTCGGATTGAGTTGTAATATTTTGTACGTCTGTCCCAGGTTGTTATCTAACTTTCGTTAGTTCAACAATTTTTGATTTGAGCAACATAAGGTCTTCGAAAAAATTCGTCTTTACCTTCTGGTCTGTTTCGACAGATTTCTGCCATTTTCTGCATTTGCTTCTTGTTGGTTCCTTTTTGAGTTCTTTTGGGGAATTGAGGTTTTTGAGGGAAGTACTACCGTAGCTAGTGTTTTAATGGAAGTTTATTTGGTGTTAGAACTGAACCTTAAGACTTATTTATCTTGAGTCCACTAATGTTGCTAATAAAGATTGTGTGAAGTTTTGTATGAAAAAAAATTTCAGGTGTATGGAAGGAATGAGTAATGAGATGAAGAATGGACTAAATCTCAAGCTTGGGGATGCCACGCGTGTCACCCCAAGAAATATCCAAGAAGTACAAGCGTCAAAGCTTGGGTATGCCCAAGGCATCCCCTTCTTCATCGATCAAAATCCCAGGTTTCTTCCAAACACTTCATTTTTATTGTTTCATGCACAGTTGTGTTGTTCTTGGAGCGTCTTCTTTTTCGTTTTCGTTTGCTTGATTTTCTTAGTTTGCTTGAATAAATTGGTTGGACCCCCTCTTTCATACATCGGTTTTCAAATAGTATGGTTTGGTTTGGAAAAGAGTAGGAAAGTTCATGCTTATGTGGTAAAAAGAGCTTGTTTTTGACTGTGGCCTATGCTTTGTCGTGCCATGCTTGATATTATTTTGGCTTTATGCTTAGTATTCTTTGCTGTAGCATGACTTGTTATAAACAATTGATATTGCTTAATGTGCATTGGATGAGTCATGCGTTGTTTTAGCATATTAAAGCATAGTATAGTGGTATTCTCCTTTGATGCTTTATTTGGGTTGACTTGGCGCATGCTCACACCATGTTATGACTATCAAAAGTCACCATAGCCTTTACGATCCTTTAGTTTTCAACTTGTAGTATCACTTTATGCTTTGATCAATGATGTTTTGTCGCTCTGCATGATTATGGTCATTATTGCTCTCTTAGTTTGTCGCTTCCAGTCTTTTGCTAGCCTCCACAACAAAGTATGAGTTCCACTCATGCATCCAACTCCCTAAACCAAGTTATTCCAAAGAGTCCACCATACCTACCTACTAGCATATGCTATTCCAAGTATATTCATGCTTTTCTTTACCTTCCACTTGTTATGAGAAAACTAGTGATTAAAGCTCTCACAAACTTGATGGCACACTTTACTTTACCTGCCCTTAATAAACTTGAACCATTGTGTCTTCTATGTTGTATATGCTTGCACTTATTTATTGGGAATTAGCAGAACCATGCTTTCACGGGGAACGCTTTCAACATTGCACTTGGTACTTGTACCTAGTTGATATCATGCTCTTTTGTATATGGATGTCGTCGGTGTGAAATGAAAGGGGAGCTTGTAAGTCCATGGAGTTATGTATATGTGTTAGATAAACACCTGGGTCGCTGGTCTAATCCATGCTGACAAGGTGGAAACCTGCAGCGTAACCATAATGAGCTGTCTATGAAGCATTCTTCTTATAAAAAAAGAGTCCTATATTGAGAAAAAAGAGAAAAAGAAAAAAAAGAGATACTATGAAAAGAGGAAAGAGAGAAAAAAGCACCATATTCCCATGGTAAATAAGAAGAATGCTGAGATGCTCGTTGTCTGCTTGCCTTGTCATTTTGATATGGGGATTCTTCCGTATCATCGGGCAAGGGGTACCCCGTTGGCGGTTTTCTATGATACACATGTACTTACGATGACAAGAACTTACCGGTAACTAAACTTGAGTAGCATGAGGAGCGGCCCTCGTATACAAGGGACGTGAGATTTCTGACTTATACTTCGTCAAGCATGTACACCATAGTTTGTTCACTTTAACCTTAATCACTTCAAGATGCTTATGATAGGGGCAATGAGAGCTGAAAGCTATAAGTAACATAATTTTTGGAAGCTCTTTATGAGACTTGAATCCCTACTTCCTTTTACAAAAGGCCTTTCTTCCACCATTATATTGAGTCTCCACCTTCTAACTTTATGCACCTACTTTTAGAGCATAGTGGCCATTCTTAGTTTTATGTGCATTGTCCCAAGACTAGTTGATTGATGCATAACTTGATATTGCTTGTTTTAAACTATTGTATCTAGTCACTCTTATGAACTTTGAAGGTGTCCTATGCATTTATATTTGCTACTCTATGAGGGACAAGCTGAATACTGCTATGCTATGTTTTCTTTATGTGAAACAAACAAACGTCTTGCAAAGCATTGTTATTCATGAATCTTTTGTTTGTGTATTTTCATTTTGCAACATAGTTTCTTTGCTTATTGCTAGAACTTTGTCTTTCATGCTATGATTGAAGTACTATGATCCTAGCTTTGAATGTTTTACAAATACTTTGATCAAGTCTTTGATGGTGCATGTCACCTCAAAAATTATTCTTTCTTTTTATCACTTACCTACTCGAGGACGAGTAGGAGTTAAGCTTGGGGATGTTGATACAATGCAAATGTATCTATAATTTTTGATGTTCCATGCTTGGTTTTATCTACTTTCTTATGTTTTGTCCACACTTCGGAGTACTTTTCATATGATTTCTTGGACTAACCTATTAACAAGATGCCACAGTGCCAGTTGCCTGTTTTCTGCTGTTTTTGGTTCCAGGAAAGTCAGAAAATGAATATTCTCAGAATTGGACAGGACAAAAGCCAAAGTTCCAATTTTACCGGAAGACTCATGGAGCCAGAATACGAGACGGAGAAGGGCCAGGGCCTGGCCACACCCCCAGGCGCGGGCTAGCCCTAGCTGCGCCACTAGGTGGTGTGGGCCCCCTGGCACTCGACCGACCTTGCCCTCTGGCCTATAAGAAGCCTCCCGATACCAAAACCCTAAATCGTCAAGCCTCCAGCCACGAAAAGTTTCGCAGCGCCGCCGCCACCGAAGGAGAGATTCGGGGGACAGAAAGTCTCTGTTCCGGTACACTGCCGGGATGGGGAAGTGCCCCCGGAGCCATCTCCGTCGATCTCCACCACCATCTCCATCACCATTGCTGATTCCCATGATGAGGAGGGAGTAGTTCTCTCTCGAGGCTAAGGGTTCTACCGGTAGCTATGTGTTCATCTGTCTCTCTATGCATGATCTTATTGAGATCATGATCTTGCAATCTATAGATCTACCTTGCTACTCAAGTGCTTAATAGATCTCTGCTCTCCCCATGTGTGTGAAACTGACAGCGTGCTCACCATGGTGGCACTTAGGCTAGAGAATACAAATACTTGTTATGAGTTATATTTGGAGTTGGATACCTTTATGAAATTGTGGTGTTTATTGGACTCATCTAGTACTCAAGGTGACAGTGTGGGGTTTTCTAGATGGGAAAGACTTACTTTGAGGTGTGTTGTTATAGCCCTACCATCGATTAGAGTGTCTAACCGGAGAGTAGTTAAGAGTAGTATCATAAAGAGAAGATATTTATATGAGAGTGTTCACTAGTGAAAGTATGATCCCTAGGCCTTGTTTCTAAGCATTGATACACCGTTTGCTTTTAGATCTGTTACATGTTTGCTTGCTTCCATCTTTATTTCAGTTTGCCTTTAGTCTTTTCCATGCCATGAAGTTATTTTCTAGCACCATTGTTTTATATCCATACCACTTGTATTTCACTATCTCTTTGCCGAACTAGTGCACCTATACACCTGACAAGTGTATTGGGTGTGTTGGGGACACAGGAGACTTCTTGTATCTTGATTGCAGGTTTTCTTGAGAGGGAATACCTTTGACCACTTCCTCCTTGAGTTCGATAAACCTTGGGTGATCCACTTAAGGGAAAACTTGCTGCTGTTCTACAAATCTCTGCACTTGGAGGCCAACAACTGTCTACAAGAATAGAAGTGCGTGGACATCACACATCTAGTACCTTAGACATTTCTGTCACTTCCCCAGATTACTAGAGGCTTGAACCCACTATCGAGCATAAATACTAACTCTTGGAGTTGCTAGCATCTACTTGGCAAAGATAGTTACTAACAACGGAAAGCATGCAAGATCACAAATAACAAAGACATGATAGAATCAATAATCAATCTGAAATAGCATCTCAATATCCATCGGATCCCCGCAAACAAAACATGTAGGAATTACAAGTAGATAATCTTGATCATGAACGGAGCTCACAAGATCGAAACATGATAGCACAAAGGAGGAGAACCAGCCATCTAGCTACTACATGGACCCGTAGTCCAGAGATGAACTACTCACGCATCACACCGGAGGCTTGCATGATGATGAAGAAGGCCTCCAGGGTGAATTCCCCTATCCGATAGGGTGCCGGGAAGAGCTTTAGATCCCTCCCGATCTAGGGATGGAGATGACAGCGCCTACCGACTCTTTCGTGGAATTTTGATCGGGTACCTAGGGTTTCTGTATCGGAGGCATCTTATAGGCAAAAGGGGAGGCCGAGGGGGTGCCGGAGGGGGCCAGACCACCCCCTGGCATGGGCCAGGCTGGGCCGCGTGGCCAGGTGGTGTGGCGGCCCCCTGGCCCCTCTCTGTCTCGTATTCTGGCTCCTTGTGTCCCTCGGTGAAAAACTGACTTTGGCTTTTGTCTCGTCCAATTCCGAGAATAGTCATTTTCTGACTTTCCTGGAACCAAAAATAGCAGAAAACAGGCAGCTGGCACTATGGCTCTTGTTAATAGGTTAGTCCAAGAAGGTTTATAGAAAGTACTCCAAAGTGTGGACAAAACATAAGAAAGTAGATAAAACCAAGCATGGAACATCAAAAATTATGGATATGCTAGCAACATATCATTATGTCTTGGGCATCCACAAGCTTTGACGCTTGTACTTATTGAATATTTCTTGGGGTGACACGGGTGGCATCCCCAAGCTTGAGCTTTTGTCCATACTTCATCTCATCACATTATTCTTCCCTACACTTGAAAATTTTCCTTCATACAAAACTTCAAACGATCTTCATTAGCAACATTAGTGTATTCAAGATAATAAGTCCTTGGGTTTAGTTTCAACACAAGTAAAACTTACATTAAAACACAAGCTACTGGAGCAATTCCTTCTAAAAGCTCAAATGATCAAAGAGAACTCAAAGAGAAAGAGATTAAGAGGCAAATGCAAATAATGGCAGAAATCTGTCAAAACAGACCAGTAGGTAAAAACCGATTTTTCCAAAGACCTTATGTTCCTCAAATCAAACGTGATAAACTAAAGAAAACTAGATAACAACCTGGGGCATAAGCACAGAATATTACAGCTCAAACCGACATACAGGGATTTTTCACGATTTTTTACAGTGAAGCACAAAAATTTGTTTTGGGACAACAACTTTTACAAGTCTTACTTCTCTCTCATTAAAGGTTATTCTTGGCACAAAAACCACACAAAAATGATAAGGAGAGGTTATTGCAGAGGTAATAACTTCCAAGACTCAACAAAAGAAAAACTTACTGAATAGAAATTTGGGTTATCTCCCAATAGTGCTTTTCTTTAACGCCTTTGAGCTAGGCATAGGAAGCAAGATTCAAGTATTTTCGAATGAAGAAGCATTAAGACCAAATTTCTTGCCCCTACCTTTATTACCTTTATTCTTATCTTTAGGGAACGTATGGTTGTTTGGTAGAGAAGCAAAATGCATGGTGCCTTTTCCCACATCTATTATTGCTCCAAGGAGTTTTAGTAGGGATCTTCCAAGTGTAATTTTTCCTTTTCCTACACATTCAATAATAAGATAATCAATAGATACCACTTTCCCTAGGATCTTTGTAAACACTCCTTCAGCTATTCCAATGGATAATATTTTTGCATTATTGGTAAGAGATATTTCTTCTCCTCCCTCAGAAAGTCCCCAAAGATTCAAAGATTCATAGATATCTTTAGGCATACGATAGAATTCAGACATCATATCACAACGAGCATAAAAAGTTTCATTATTTATAACAACTTTTACTGTATGGAGCCATTTTGAAGATTCAGAATGTATTGGAACATAATCATGATGCTCTCTAAGCATGTTATAGCATTCTTTTAAACTAGCTGTGTTGGTCTCAAGAGTGTTTAATCTAGCAAATATGTTTATAAAGGAGGAATCAGATTTGCTAGGCAAGTTATATGTTGCATCCAACTTTAATAAAGAATTAAAAGCTTCATTCTCATGGCAATGGAGGAAATATCCTACTACAACATCCAAAGCATATCTATAACCAAGAGCAAGACCAAAGTAGAAACTGCTAAGAAGCAAGCTTAGAGTCATTTTAGGTTCAGTTTTTTCATGTAAATCAGAAATTCTTGACCATGCTTCTTTGAAACTCTCTTCAGTTCCTTGTTTGAAAGTAAAAATCATTTCCACAGGTGACATAGTGATTGGGGCAATGCTAGACAAAAAGCAACTTGAAATAGGAATTTTTTTTGTGTTTTTGATAAAATAAGCAAACTAGCACAACTAATTTTTTGTGTTTTTGATAGAAATAAACAAGCAAACAAAACAAAAATAAACTAAGCAAAACAAAAAAAACAAACTAAAGATATTGGTTGTGAGGGACTTCCCTTGTGAAGTTGTCCTTAACTCCACGGCAACAGCGCTAGAAAAAGGCCTCATGGCTCAAGATACATTGAGCTCGTTGCGAACCCCAAGAGGAAGGTATGATGAGCACAACAACAAGTTTCCCTCAGTTATGAAACCAAGGTTAAAAAACCAGTAGGAGCAAGAAAACAACTCCAAGGTGTTGCTACCAACATGGAATCCTGCACAACACAACAATAGAACTTTGCCCCAACTTATAGTGAGGTTGTCAATCTCACCAGTTTTGCTGAAAACAAAGGATTAAATGTATAGTGTGGAAGATAGTAATTGCTTGCAGAAAGTAAACAGTAAACAATAAATAGTAGATGGTATATCAATGGTAAAAGAATGGACCGGGGTCCATAGTTCACTAGAGGTGTTTCTCCTTAAGATAAATAACATGTTAGGTGAACAAATTACAACGGGGCAATTGGAAGATTTGAGAAAGGATACAATGAATATACTAGACATCTTGAGTCCTATGAGATTTGAATGGGCATTACAACATAATACATAGACCGTAATCCAACTGCATCTATGACTAATAATCTACCTTCAGGTTATCATCAGAACCCCTTCCAGTATTAAGTTGGAAGCAACAGATAACTGCATTAAGCAAAGTGTGTAAAGTAAACAATACGATTGCCCTATGGACAAAGGATTGTTGTTTTCTCCCTAGTAGCAACAACACATCTACAACCTTAGAGATTTCTGTCACTTCCCTAGATTACTAGAGGCATGAACCCACTATCGAGCATAAATACTCCCTCTTGGAGTTGTAAGCATCTACTTGGCCAAGATAGTTACTAACAACGGAAAGGATGCAAGATCACAAATAACATAGACATGATAGAATCAATAATAAATCTGAAATAGCATCTCAATATCCATCGGATCCCTGCAAACACAACATGTAAGATTACAAATAGATGATCTTGATCATGAATGGAGCTCACAAGATCTAAACATGATAGCACAAAGGAGGAGAACCAACCATCTAGCTACTACATGGACCCATAGTCCTAGGATGAAATAATCACGCATCACACCGGAGGCATGAATGGTGATGAAGAAGGCCTCCAGGGTGATCTCTCTCCTCTCGCAGGGTGACGGGAAGAGCTTCGGACCCCCGATCAAGGGATAGAGATGGTGGCGGCTACAGACTCTTTCGTGGATTTGTGATCGGGTACTTAGGGTTTTCGTCCCGGGAGGCTTTTATAGGCGAAGGGGCAAGGTTGGTGGAGTTCCAGGGGGACCACACCCCTTGGTGGCGCCCCCAGGCCATGCCGCCACCAACTGTGGCTGCCCTGGTGCGCCACTTCGTCTCCCCGCCGGACTCCGTGTTGCCTTGGGTAAGATATTGACTTAGGCTTTTGTCCTGTCCAATTCCGAGAATATTTCCTTACTAGCTTTTCTGAAACCAAAAACAATAGAAAATAGGTAACTAGCACTATGGCATCTTGTTAATAGGTTAGTTCCAAAAAATGTATAAAAATACCTCAAAGTGTGAACAAAACATAAGAAAGTAGATACAAAACAAGCATGGAACATCAAAAATTATAGATACGTTTACGACGTATCAACAGGTAGAGCTCTTCTAGAGAGAGAGAGAGAGAGAGAGAGAGAGAGACAGAGCGTGCCCCATCGCTGCCTCCAGCGAGCTTTCACTGGAAGCAGGTGCACAACTTATATATTCTCCAAACTCCAGGGAACTTTCTTCGTGTATAGGTGCATAGTGCGCCGCCCGATCTCATGTGTTTTCTAGACGAATGCAAGGGAGCTACGGCATCCACGGGCGCACGCGATGATGGTGGAGTGAGGGATGCAATATGCCATGGAATAAACAGCAGCAAGGCTCTATAGCAGCAGTAAGAATCCCCTTCACCGGAGTATAACTGGCGGCAAAGATCTTCGGCAGCAGCAGCTCGATGAATCTACAGGGTTTTCAGAGTTGCGTAAATAGTACTTGTTCTTCATGAAATCTATAGTGTTTTCTCTACGATTTCTTCATCGAATCTGTAGAGTTTTTTCTAAGATTGCTTCATCGAATCTCTTGAGTAAATCTAGGATGTGCAAAAAAAATATTGCAGATTTTGTTGGGTTGAATTTCTGCAGATTTTTTTGTTGGTATAATTTCCGCTGATATTTTGTTAGTAACAATCTTCAATATGTGTATGCAAAATTGCAGATTAGTACAATATAGACATCATTAGTTGTATTTGTAGGATTATCTATGTGGAACTGCAGACTAGTAGTATTTCCGCAAATATATAGTACTAGTTGTAGTTAGTAGTATATATACTAGATAAAGTACAATGTAATCAGTATCATTAATATTTCTAGCTTGGGTATAAATCCCATAATTTTCCTAGCTTGGATAATGTAGTTTTTCCTCAAAAGATCATTGCTACAAATTTAGAGTTTAGTTTTGATATTTTTAATTACACTGGTAGTAGTGATATTAGTAACATCATACCATTTATATATTTTGACACTAGTAGTAGTGTTCAGATATGATATTAGTAACATCATATCATTTATTTTCCTGATCTTTTTTATTTTTTGTGTTCTGAACAAAAGGAATCTGGCTCGAAACAAATGTGTGACATGTCAGGAGCAACCTGCCTGGTGTGGGAGTGGAAACATAGACCATGTGATGTATTTTAGAATGAGGGTGAGATTACCCTTTTTTGCAGAGGGATCTGTAAGTATTCTCGATTTTCATATACATATCTTATTTTAAATTTCCATATATATTGCTTTATATTCATGATCTTATGGGTTTTTTATGTTTCCCAAATTTATGCTGGGTATTCCTTGTTGTTTCGCTGAGCGTATGTGACGATTCGCTCTTGGTCCACATCTAACCTGGATCCTTTCTCGGAGTGACCGCTATGATCAAAATAGAACAATTGATGAATACTACTTCTATGTGTTGTATGGTTGGAATTTTGGGAGGTCGGTAGCATTATGTGGGTCATATTGGAGGGGTTTCTGTGCAGCTTATAACAATGAACAGAATGATGTTCTCACATTTTCATACGATAGAGTAGACATGTGCTTTATTGTTGAAGAGTCAAATGCTGATAATGCTGTCAACCTTGGGTTGATCAAGACTAGTGTATGTATTGACTTCTTTGCATTGAATTGGTTTTTTTCTTACACACATGAATAGTTTCTAATTATATATGTTCCTTACACACAAACCTTCTTTAATTTCATATGCATGATCAGGGTGTTATAAGACCAAACATTGTTGCAAGGTGACACTAGAGAAATCCATATTTCAGCAAATGTCAGTTGCTCTGAAATGAATTCCATATCTTGGGCATTCTACAAGGAGTTTGTAAGAGACCTGGATGAAGATGAGGTTTTTGAGATCCCTCAGTTCTTGGTGCACCGGGTGCAGGATGAAGATGATATTTATCAGATGATTAGTTAATCACTTTTTCCTATGATTATCCTTCTTATTTTTAAATTTATCAGGGTGGCCAATTAACTAAGATCTATAATATATTTTTGTTACTCAGGAAATTCTTTTGAGATGCACAAGGGAACACCAAATCCCAAAGAAAGGGTTCTATTGTGTATGCATGAAGAATAATTGTGACAAAGGCCTGAAAATCTTGGGGCAATATCGCATATCGGAAGTATATGATGATTACATTGAGTTCACCAACCTCTAGACTGAATTTTTTGCTAAAAACATAATTTCCCTTGATGATCTGCTTGTCGTCCAGGTGAAGGTGATGACGCACTATATCAAGCTAACCATTGATGAGGTCACCGGTCCGGAACAGGAACATGAGGATGTGGAAGACGATAGCGATGAGCAGCAGTAGGACGACGAAGACGAGAGCGTTGGCTCTGAGATGTCGGCTGTAGCTCAGAACTTCTGTATAAATCATCCAAATTTAAATTTCAAGAATGCATGTTCAGGAACTTTTGTGTTGTTGTATGTTAAACTAGCAAATCTCTTTTGTTCAAATCTCTTGGGTTGTATCAACTTCATAATGTTTAATTTGAAAGAGAAAATATAAATGATTTCTCTCAATTTCTCGTATAGAAAAATGCACAACTAATTCCATATTCTCGCAGGAACCGGCCCTACTTGTTGAACCGGTGGCACTGTAATGATCTCCACGTAACCACAGTGAGTTCTTGAATCGAAGCTGCAGTTATTCATTATTACCAAGTATCCACGATCTCTGCAGTCATTCCTGCGTGCTTCTTCTTCTTCCTCCTCCTCGCTCATTCCTCTATTCTGGAACCATCGGTTCTTCTTCTTCCTCGCAAGCATTTCCTTGCAGGCATTTCCTTTCACCCATTTCCTTGCAGACATGAACGATGGGAAACACACAACAGAGACACACTTTGTCCTTGCCCATGGCACCACAACTTTGATAGTGGTGTACACAAATGATGAAGTGAATGTGGAGAAAACTCTCACCAGGTATGAGCAATTGCTTGAGAAAGAGAAGTAAAAGTTCGTGGCGCTAGACTTGGAGTACACCTGTGCAGATAAGCGAAAAATCCTCCACAAGAAATCGCCATCATGCAAATCGCCATACATGAGGACGTCCTCACTTACCACTTCTGCCGGTATGTGAATTTAAATTTGAGATCACCACTTCTGCATCTCTTGTTCCCTTACATCCCTAAAACGCTCTAACTACAGGAGTAAACCAACTAAGAAGCATTGTCCGGCTCTGGTCGAGTTCTTGTGTAGGAAAGGGATAACTTTCACTAGCGTTGATATCACAAATGACACAACTATTCTTTATCGTGCGTTGATAGAAATCCCAAAAGGGTACCATATCGACATCCAAAATCTGTACAAGATCAAACCACACCCAGCGAAGGATGGCATGGGTGATCTGGCAACGGAAATCATCGACAAATCATATGAAAAACTAAAGAAATTGAAGAGAAGCGAGCATGACTACTGGGAGTGGAAGCTGATGAGCCATGTGTGCCTCGAGTATGTAGCCAGAGACGCCTACATGGCGTACGAGTTGTACACTAAGATCATTACCAAGAAAGATGGGATGGTTAAGGGTGGTTTTTCGCGACAGAGCTATGCCCTAGTTGCAAGATAGCCAGGAGAAGAAGCGCGAGGAGGACAGAAAGCGGTATAAGGACGAGCAGGAATCTTGGAATGGTGGAGGCAACAAGCGGTTGAAGGGGAAGCAAGTCAAGGAAAACAACAAGTGGTGGTGATAAATTATGTGTTTAAACTAGATTAGTTTATAGTTTATTTTGTGTACGTAGTATATATTTTGGGATGTACAGATTAATTTGGGATATAAGCGTTGGAAGAACGTGCATGTATGTATGTCTTTTCCTATATTATATATGTACAAAAGTGTAATGGGTTCTTGAGATAGGCCTTATCTAGGCCCCTGGTGAGCATGGTCTCTCACATATATCGATATGCGCATGATCTAGCATCTTCTTGGGCTCAAACTTTGGTATTGCAAACTAAAAAAATAAATACGAATAAAAATCAATTGTCCAACCCTCATCTGGAGAAATAATCTAGGGGTAGATTGTCTATGGGGCCCATGGTCTAAGGTTTTATTGAAAATCGAGCATCAGAGCGTGTGAATCCCTCCATATCTTGCATGTGTTTCTAGAATATGTACAAAAGTTGAGATAGGTATCATCTAGGCAACTTTCCCTATGTGTTTTTGGTCTTTGTGAGACCATATGGTTTCACACATGGACCCCCTAGATTCATTAATTGCATGTGTGTTCTCTTCCTAAACCACATTGATATATCCACTAGAGTCATTGATCCATATGACCACATTGCATGTGTTATTTTTCCAAAACTACAATGAAATCTACATGCATGACCACACACATACTCTAGTGGATTATTTTATGAGGCATGCAACTTCTGTCACACTGGTGCAACATGCAATGTGGAAGCTGCTTTTCCTATGTGTTTTGGTGTCTGTGACCATGGTTGTACACATGGAACCCCTAGAGCCATTCCATGTGTTCTTTTCCTAAACCACATAGATATCCGCACACTAGATGTCATTGATCCACATGATCCACATTGCATGTGTTCTTTTCCAAAACCACATTGATATCTACATGACCACACACACTCCACTGGATTCTGTGATGCAACTTCTATCACACATTGGCCCAACATGCAATGTGGAAGCTGCTTTACTATGTGTTTTTGGTCTCAGTGAAACCATATGTTTTGACACATGCATCCCCTAGATTCATTAATTGCATGTGTGTTCTCTTCCTAATAAACCACATTGATATATCCACTAGAGTCATTGATCCACATGACCACATTGCATATGTGTTCTTTTATAAAACCACAATGATATATCTACACGCATGCATGACCACACAGATACTTCCACTGGATTATGTGATGCAACTTCTGTCACACTGGTGCAACATGCAATGTGAAAGATGCTTTCGTATGTGTTTTTGGTCTCTGTGACCATGGTTTAATTTGACAGATGGATCCCCTAGTCCTTGCATGCATGATGTGTGTTCTTTTCCTAAACCACATTGATATACATCCACTAGAGTCATTGATCCACACATGACCACATTAATATCGCATGTGTTCTCTCTTTTCGAAAACCACAATATACATGCATGACCACACACATGCATACTCCAGTGGATTCTATCATGATGCAACTTCTATCACACTGGTGCAACATGCAATGTGGAAGCTGCTTTCCTATGTGTTTGACACATATGGATCCCCTCGAGTACTCATTGCATGTGTTATTTTCATAATAAACCACACATCGAGATATCCATTAGTCATCATTGATCCACACATGACCACACATTGCATGTGTTCTTTTACAAAACAACAATGATATCTATATATGCATGATGACCACACATATACTATAGTGGATTCTGTGATGCAACTTCTGTCACACATTGGTGCAACCGTGCATGCAATGTGGAAGCTGCTTTAATTAATTCCTATGTGTTTTTTGTCTCTATGACCATGGTTTGACACATGGATCTCCTAGAGTCATTATTTGTTGAATGTGTTCTTTTCCTAACCCACATTGATATCCACCATAGTCATCGTTGATAGATCCACATGACCACATTGCATGCGTTCTTTTCCAATACCACATTGATATCTACCTAACCACACACACTCTATGATGCAACTTCTGTCAGACTGGTGCAACATGCAATGTGGAAGATGCTTTTCTTATGTGTTTGGTCTCTGTGACCATGGTTGTATACATGGAACCCCTAGAGTCATTGCATGTGTTCTTTTCCTAAACCACACTGATATCCACACTAGATTTCATTGATCCACACATGACCATATTGCATGTGTCCTTTTCCAAAACCGCATTGATATATCTACATGACCACACACACACTCGAGTGGATTCTGTGATGCAACTTCTGTCACACACACACTGGTGCAACATGCAATGTGGAAGTTCCTTTCCTATGTGTTTTTTGGCCTCTGTGAGACCATGCATGGTTTGACACATGGATCGCCTAGCTAGAGTGTCATTAATTAATTACATGTGTGTTATCCTCCTAAAAACCACATTGATATACATCCACTAGAGTCATTGATCCACATGACCACATTAATATTGCATGTGTTCTCTCTGTTCCAAAACCACAATATATGATATCTACATGCATGACCACACACATGCATACTCCAGTGGATTCTATGATGATGCAACTTCTGTCACACTGGTGCTACATGCAATGTGGAAACTGCTTTCCTATGTGTTTGACACATATGGATCCCTGGAGTACTCATTGCATGTGTTCTTTTCGTAATTAACCACACACATTGAGATACCCACTAGTCATCATTGATCCACACATGACCACACATTGCATGTGTTCTTTTCCAAAACCACAATGATATCTACATATGCATGATGAACACACACATACTCTAGTGGATTTTGTGATGCAACTTCTATCACACACGTACTGGTGCAACCATGCATGCAATGTGGAAGCTGCTTTAATTAATTCCTATGTGTTTTTGGTCTCTATGACCATGGTTTGACACGTGGATATCCTAGAGTAATTATATGTTGCATGTGTTCTTTTCCTAACCCATGCATTGATATCCACCAGAGTCATTGTTGATAGATCCACATGACCACATTGCATGTGTTTTTTTTCCAATACCACATTGATATCTACATGACCACACACACTCTGTGATGCAACTTCTGTCACACTGGTGCAACATGCAATATGTGGAAGCTGCTTTTCCTATGTGTTTGGTCTCTATGGCCATGGTTGTACACACGGAACCCCTAGAGTCATTGCATGTATTATTTTCCTAAACTACATTATATCCACACTAGATGTCATTGATCCACACATGACCACATTACATGTGTTCTTTTCCACAACCACATTGATATATCTACATGACCACACACACTAGTGGATTCTGGGATGCAACTTCTATCACGCACACACTAGTGCGACATGCAATGTGGAAGATGCTTTCCTATGTGTTTTTGGCTCTATGAGACCATGCATAGTTTGACACATGGATCCCCTAGCTGCGAGAGTCATGTGTGTTCTCTTCCTAAAAACCATATTGATATACATCCACTAGAGTCACTGATCCACATGACCACATTAATATTGCATGTGTGTTCTCTCTTTTCTAAAACCACAATATATGATATCTACATGCATGACCACACATATGCATACTCCAATGGATTCTATGATCATGCAACTTCTGTCACACTGGTGCAACATGCAAGGTGGAAGCTGCTTTCCTATGTGTTTGACACATATGGATCCCCTGGAGTACTTATTGCATGTGTTATTTTCTTAATAAACCACACACATTGAGATATCCACTAGTCATCATTGATCCACACATGACCAAACATTACATGTGTTCTTTTCTAAAACCACAATGATACCTACATATGCATGATGACCACACACATACTCTAGTGGATTCTGTGATGCAACTTCTGTCACACATGTACAGGTGCAACCATGCATGCAATGTGGAAGCTTCTTTAATTAATTCTTATGTGTTTTTGGTCTCTATGACCATGGATCTCCTAGAGTAATTATATGTTGCATGTGTTCTTTTCCTAACCCAAACATTGATATGCACCAGAGTCACTGTTGATAGATCCACATGACCACATTGCATGTCTTCTTTTCCAATACCACATTGATATCTACATGACCACACACACTTTGTGATGCAACTTCTGTCACACTACTGCAACATGCAATATGTGGAAGCTGCTTTTGCTATGAGTTTGGCCTCTGTGACCATGGTTGTACACATGGAACCCCTAGAGTAATTGCATGTGTTCTTTTCCTAAACCACATTATATCCATACTAGATGTCATTGATCCACACATGACCACATTATATGTGTTCTTTTCCAAAACCACATTGATATATCTACACGACTAATGACTGGATTCCTCCACCAAGAATAGGGCTATTGCAGTACCTATAGCAGCAAATATTTAAGAGTTTATCCCGATGGGAGATCGTCGAACGGAACCAACACGACCCTGCAACCACGCTGTCAATGCGGCCACGTTTCGCACCCAACCGTGGTTTGGAAATAGTCTATTCTATAAGTTACTAGAACAACGATAATTGATAGAGGTTTAAAATATCTAATAACGAAGAACTTTTAACAAGAACAAAATAAACTAAGATGGAAAGTAAACAGGAATATGAACTGAATTAAAGAGATTGTAGTTGTAGGATTGAATGGAATGACAGAGGGCTTATAGGCTTCGGTCTCACTAGTATTAGATGGGCAAATATATGTGTGATCTATAAGAGATTGCTTAGACAAATAAACGTTCCCCAATTGATTATTGGGCTGTCACACTTTGTGCACTATGCATGGTTCTCGCACGTCACTGCAAGGAAAAAGGCACTCCCGGACCAAAGGATCACATAAACTCATCTTAGATCACAATAAATTCTAACTTAGCGCACTAGATCATACCTCAACCTAGAATTGAATAAATCACTCACACATGGATGAACAACGAAACATATATAAATATATAATGATATCACAACCGTGTTCAATCTTACAAATTACTAAACACAAGAGAGAGAGGGAGATGGATATGATGGAGATGGAGATCGATGCGTGGTGGTGGTGATGTCTTACTTCTCTCCCCTTCTTCTTGCTTGGATGCTTTGATGGTGATGGTGTTGAGGGACTAGATCTTGGAGGTGTGGTTGAGGCAGAGCTCCGCCGTAATGGAGATCAGATGGGTGGTGGCGGCGATAGGGCTCCGCCCCTGAAGGGCTATGGCTTGGTGGCTCTCTCTTGGGTCCTCCCTCCTTTATATACGCCTTGGGGTGCCCTAGGGTTCCCCCCAATACCGTCATATGACTTAGGGAAGGTTTTGGAGCTTTTCTAAGGTCAAATCCCATCGTTTGCGACCTTTTTGGGAACTATACCGGTGGAGCTATACGACCAAAAAAATAGCTCCGGTTGTATAGTTGCTCGTCAAACCGTCTGCCCCCTTTAGTATTTTGGCCGCCATTTCTTCATACGAACTACGTTTTAGGTGTTCTTGGGCTTGTTGAGTTCATATCATCGAGCGCTATAACCGCATGGTCTTGGATATTTATTTTGAGAAGTTGAAAAATTCACTTTTTTCAACCTGTCAAATGGCTAAGTCTGGCCCTGCAGCTCCTCCATACTATGTTCTCTTTGTCCCTTTTTCCTTTTGTTTTATGCATAATCATCATCAACACCTACACACATGTCATAGACAAGGAAAAGTGATAAAATTCTACCTAAACTACTAAATGTGCAAAGCTCATATGAAAGTAAATGAGAACTAGAAGTCATGCATATAAGGCATAGCTATAGCTGAAAGAAACATGATATGAGAGATAAATGGCTCATTTTATATGTTTAAAAGAGGTGGTATTTCACAAACATCAACTTACCCAAGCTAGACCTTGCTCGTCCTCGAGCAGGAAGGGTCGGTAATAAATTAATGGTTGTGAAATAGCTTATCATTGGAAATCAATGCCTTGCATCCTTATTTCTTCTACAAGCTTGAAGAGAGAAAACATGTATTCATACAAGGAAACACAAGGTTAGTTATAAAGACCAGTAAAGATTCATCAAAACTTATATGCTCCATGTCAGTGAATCTACTTGCAGACAAACTTGTGATCCTCTTATTGCACCTTTTGTATAACTTTTCATATCATCATTTTTTATGAGGCAAAACTTAGTCACAAATAGATGTCAAGCATAAATAGGATTCTACCCAATCATGTCATCTAGTTAAGGCTCTCAAGTGCAAACATCAGTTATTGAGTTTCAGAAAGTTTATCTCTTAGTAACGAGATTTATGCCAAAAGGAAATGCGAGAACATGTCAAAAGAAGCATAGCATTAGAGTGTCTCTTTTTGGTCATCCACATCAATGAATCATGGATATCAAACACTTATTTTCTATTCTTTGTCTTTCCAAAACTTTAGTTCATCAGTAATGAGATCATGCCAAAACTTAGTGTGTTTAATTAGATTGTGCAATCTAAGAATGGATACTCGTGACCATTACCAAGGTTTCCCTTTTCGGTATAATGATTTCTCATAATGTTCAAAGGAGTATTCCCTATTTCGCTTTGAACGTAGGCCCATGAGAATACCAATGCATACCCAAATATAGCATTTATGCTACATATGTTGGGAATCTCATAGCCAAACTCCAAGAGTTTCCTATTTTTGGATTGTTCAAAGGCCAGTGGAGTTGTTAGCATCCCATGGTGTGCGACAGTGGTGCAGACACGTATAAAGCAATATCATACTTTAATCAACAGGTCAAGATTTGGCATGCATCTCAATTACCGCTAAATATTAGTTTCTTAAAACAAATCCTTTCAAAGATTACTATCAAGTCGATCATCACATCTATGGTGTTGAGTATCTTTAAGGCTAAACTCTTAAGAAAATTAATCAACACCTTATTTAGCATAGAACTCAAAACTTCAAAATATAATTTCCAATTGACAACTCCTTCCATAAGCAAACTATCAAGTCTGTTGTTTTAACATTACGGTGTCGAGCATAACCTATTCATTTAAGACAAGGCTATTTAGTGACAACCAACAAATTTCAAAAGATCTTGATAAAGTATTCATTCTTTCCAAGTGTAGATATTGTGGCAATGTTTTATAGAGGATCACAAATAGTGTCACAAGCTTGATAAACAATTTGGCAAAATGCATACAAGCTCTAAGTTAACTCCTATGGTGCCTATCATGAGCAAGTGTATCCCCATATGAATGCAAAACTAGACTCACTTAAAAAAGCATTCAAAAATAGTGCGATACATGATTACATTAAACCTTCATCGACTACAAACATTGCACAAGACTCTACACATGCAGAAGTAACCTCCCCAAGCTTAGAACTTTGCAAGAACCAAACTTGAGTATATCACCAAAAGAAAAGAGAAAATACAGTTTCCAAAAGAGAGTGTGATAAGTGGTTACCTCCCCAAGCTTAGTTGAAAACAAGGGTGACACACTTTACCATTGAGATACAAGTAACCTCTATTTTGATGGACAAAGAACCTTTGCTTCAACATGTATTTCTTGATATGGCCTGGTGTGCCTTCCTTGAGGACCTGCTTAAAAACTAAAAGGAAAATGAAATATTTTTGTGTTTCTGAAGACACGGGTTTAGCTCACAAGTGATAAAAATACAAGTCCCACTGAGTCGGTTCATCAACCTAAGCACCACGCTGAAGTCAAAAAACTATTTCTAGAAGATGCCTCTCCTTGATTGTGATGACGTGCAAGTGAAACATGATACAAGACACGAGTGTGCAGCCCCTATGCGCTTATTAAAAGAGGTTTGAGTTGGAAGGTTGTAGAACCCCGGTAAAATCACTACTAGAAAATCGTTGTGTTTCTGTTTTGTGCATCATCATGACTGCATGCTCATGTCATCATGCCACATTGCATTTGAGGATCTTCATGTCTGCATGCATATGTTTGTCTAAAACTATTTTCTAAAAACCTATATTTGTTTGCTAATATACTCTGTCTTTATTTCAAATTAAAACCCTGGCCTCTTCCGGATATTTTTTTGTCTAAAAACAAATTTCTAAAGTCATTGAAAAATAAACTAAAGTTAATAAAATATTTTACCGGGGAGGCAGCCGCAGGCCAGGCCCAAAAGCCCGGCCTACAGCCACCTACCACCGCTCTGCAAAATGAAACCCCAGCTAACCCGCAGCGCCTACGCACTCCACTCACCTACACGCACTCCACCAGCGAGCCACCCCACCCCCCACGTCGCACTCGACACGGTAGACCGCCCTACTCCCGCACCCTGGTCCTACTCCGCGCGCGATGCTGTACACGCACGTGCACGCACTGCACGCGAGTCCTGCCCTAGTCACGCGCACGACCCGTACGTGACCATTCTATTGCCACCTACCCTGTGGCCCCATCGGGATCGCTCCCTATCGAGCCTCGCGGCCGCTCGATCCCCACCTCGCGACCTTATCCCCGCACGCCATCTCACCCAGCCCCACCACCTCGCATTCAACGCACGCAACACCCACCCAACACGAGATCCCCACGACCCTCTCCTTCCTCTGCGCTCATGACCCCGCCCCTCCTCGATCGAAGCTACCAACCACCACCACTGGAGCGCTGTCTCCTCCTACCGTGAGCAGCGCCACGTCGACCGGCACCACCACGTCCCGCGCGAGCCCGGCCATGACAGCGCCGTCGCCAGAGCACGTTATCGCGCCTGCATCGTGCCACCGTCGGCCGCTCGCCTCCGGCCACCGGCATCGTCGCCCTCGTCCACGCGTCCCCAAGAAGAACCGCCGCCTCGTTCCTCTGAAGGCCGCGTCGTCGACCTCCGCGCGTGTCGCCGCCTCTGTATCTATGCTTCCTCCCCGTCGTGGCCGCCCCAGGAGCTGCCTTCCGTGAGTGCTGCTATCGCCCTGCCAGAGACCTGCCGCCGTGTAGCTCGCCGGCCCCACTTCCTCCCCGAGCCTGTCGTCCTTCCCCGACCGGAGCCCTATTGCCATTCTCCTCCCTGACGTCCAACTCGGCCTCTGCCTCGCCGGTATAGCGCCAGGTCGCCGCCCGCCCGCCTCGTCCTCAGCCCGAGCCTCGCTAGCCTTTTTCATTTGTGCATCTTGTAGGCTCTACACCTAGAGGCCTCAAGAAACCATCTCGGTGCCCCCTGTTGTTTTTCGTTTGCAAGTTGTTCGAGCAAATGTCTGTATGGGACAAGGCCCTTGCAACGCTCCTTCACGTTCTGCTGTTCGCGCATATGTTGACGCCAAGACCTACCGGCATTGAAAACCCAAGTACGACATGGACCGTCAAGCTAGAACTGCAAGTCCTCCTTCCCATATTCGAAGACCGAACCCCGGCACGGCAAGTTCTTCCTCCCGAACCTGAAGACCCCGATCCTCAACCTCGGAGTCTGAAGACCGATCCCGCTGACCCCAAGACCGAACCCCGTCGAACCCTCGGAGACCAAGACCATCGGTGCTAAACCCTATGTGATCCCCTTTTCCGAGACCCCTATTTTTATAATATGACATTGTCACTTGTTGCATATTAATTAAACATGTTGCATACATATTGTGGGTGTTTGGGGCTATTTTGATGACCAATTATGGAGACTATATGCGGACTATTTTAGTCTTATATTGGCTCCATTTAAATTTGTGTAGCGTACCGATGCCTTGTTTTGCCTTGTTCAGACAACATTTAAATTGCGGGGTAGCTAAACAACATGAACCTGCTAATTAATTGTCAGGACCCCGGTTACGCTTAATATTGTCTAGTTGCATCGCATATTTGCCATGTCATGCATCATACATGCATCATGCCCGGTCTTCTGCCATAGTATTAAATAGTGTATCCGTTGTTTCTTTTAGTGTTTTGTTCTTCACGGATTAGGCCGTTGAGTGGATGCGAGTATCGACAAGTTCTTCGGATATGAACCTTCGGCAGAGTTTCCCAGGCGAGCATTCTCCCCCTTTCTACCTATTTTGCATTTATAGTCTTTATTTCCTCATGTTGATCTATTGCTATCCGCGTCGCGATGCTTTAGTGTTCCGTACCAGATATATTCCATGCAGCCTTTATATTGCCTTGCACACCTCCTATTACATGTTGTTTGGTAGATAGCTGGACTTGCGAGTCGTAGTCGCTTGCTCAGGTGCGATCCTGTGTCGTGAATTACCACACAGTTGTTGGAATGTTGTCATATGCTTTACGGTGGAAAGGATCATGAATTTAAATACAACTATCAAATTGCTGGGATAACTAAAGAAAGAGGCATCGGTGGGCAATATATGCTATTTGGTTTTTCATGTCCACTTGTGTCCCGTAGGCCCTGAGTACTTGATACATGTTCCTTGATTATTCGCACTATCCACATCCGGGAGACCCTATGGATCCCCCTTAGCCAGAGCTTGATTCATTTCTTATTTATTGGGGCCACAAAGTAGTTTGGGGCTTCATTACTATTCTGTACTTATGCCATGCTTTACTGCTTTATTTACGATTGTGCGTGGAGCACATGTACTGTTTTGGATGCGGAGTGTTTTCGCGGTATCGACAAGCCCAGTCACACTTTCGGGTTCCCAGTCGTTTACAGCCATTGACGCAAACCTTGGGTCCGTCTCGGAGCCGGCCAACTTCGTTGTGGGTAGCTTAATGGGGTGGCCCCCTGAAATATTTTATGAATCCTCTGATTGCTTTGTCGTGAAAGCCTCGTTGGGTTTTAATTTGGTTTTCCGAGGTTGATCGTGTTTGTGTTGCTATTTGTGCACCCCTGCAAGGTAAATCTTTTGAAAGCCGTGTCCGCGGTAATGGACGACTTCGAGCACAGTATCTCGATCATAGACAAGCATAACTAAAGTAGTGCTATAAATTTGACCTAATATGTGACTAGTAATCAGCTCCACTATAATGGAATGGATAATAAAAGTGCCAACAACTGGTGGAACTGGGGTGTATCTTGTCACGTTATACCTCCCTAGTAAGTATCACGACCCCAATGGAATGAAATAAAAGTGCCAACAACTGCTGGGTTTGGGATGTCACATGCTAATTGTATCTGACTAGTAAGTACTGCAACTACAACTGAATGGTTAACTAAAACTGCCCACTAATTATGCTATCAGGATGACTCATGCTATCTATATATGACTAGTAAGTGCTTCAACTATAACAGAATGAATAAAACTGCCAACTGTGTGAGTTCCTCGGTTTGACTTCCTCGTTTGGTCTCGAGGGGGAAATGCCAGGATGGGTATGATTGATGTTAGTATAAGGTTGGTTCTGGATAGGTCTTTCTTATCTCTCTCTAATAGCCGAGAGTTTATCGAGTCTCTATAGGTTGTTTAGTGCTTCTGCGCTACTACTTCAAACCACCATACCTATGTAGGCGAGAGCCGCCGAATTCTAGCCTCGTCGTGTCCTGGCCTCAGTACTGACGCTCCTCTTTTTCCTTTGCCCTTTGTCGGCACCCCTTTTGTTTTAGTAGGTTTGAGATCGACGTCGTTAGCAGGGTTACCCTTCCGGCTTGGCCTTGGCAGGGTTATGGACGCCATTGGTTATTCTTCAGGGCTCTTAGCTCAATTTGCTTCTTATCCGTACTCGGATGCTATATCATTTTCAAGGTGATTTGGATATTTGTATTGTATATCTGTATTCTTGACTCAGTGAGTCGTAGTTGTATATATATCTGTTCTGTGGGTTCCATCGTGGACTATTGTGTAATGATATTACTTCATTTTCCACCCGCACGAAAGTGCCTGGTGGGCGTCCTTGAATCATTTCTATGCGGGTTTGGCGGAAAGCGCTAAAACTTGCATAGGGACGATTCGAGTTGATGTTGACGTTGTCTTCAACGGCTTAGAAATCTAGCAAGGGTTAAGAAGATACGGTTGAGTATGAGCGTACTCATCAAGTTCACTAAAAAGGAGTGTATGATGCACTATCTCTACAGCCATAGACCAAAGGTTGTAGGCAATGCAGGTTTTCGTAAATATTTCTTCAAAGGTTGCTTTTATTCTGAAAACTGCCCTCTCCGCGACCCCCGCATGAAGACACGATCCTTCGAGGCTGACTACATCTCCGTTAAGCCCCCTTTCGGGCAAGCTACAACCCTCATGAGTTCCCAAAGAACTCTGTAAGCAGCTCTGACTGGCGGTCACCATCAGCTATGGTGAACTCCGACTCAGATAGCTATGCACAGATAATCTAGGCACCTGCTCGCGGGGAACGAAGGGGTCCCACCCATATGCTAGATTCTCTAGAACTCCACGAGAAATCAACAGCCTCACGATAAGTTCATCCGTACATGCAAAAGGAAGAAGATACAACTGACTTCTCCGTCCCATTCCAAATCTCATGGTTGATGCATAATATACGGCGCTAGAATCACTGGCGACATTGGTTGTTAAGTCCTAGATGATACATTACTGTACAAAGGCGTTTCCATTGCTAGTTATGATAGATTAGCTGATCACCTTGGATCAGTAACCGATATTTCCAGTTAATTGTGAAAATAGTGTTTTCGACCTTTTTGTAATGCAGGTGGTGACACAGTTGAGTTACAAGCATAGAAAATAATCAAAGGACTTGAGCAAGTTGTGAACTTGCCTTTTGTGATTGCAAGATTATGCACTCACGGTCTTCAAGACTTTAGAAGATCCAAATTCTGTAAACAGCATCATTGGTCCGGTAAGGATTAATGTTTAAAGAAGAAAGATGCAACGATGCATAAGTAATGTAATGCAATTTGATAAACATGAATCCCCGAACTAATCGTATATGATCTAGGGTTTGGAGTTTGTGATGAGTTCTTTGGAATGTGTTACACCTTTATACCAGCTTCACACTTGTGCTTCTTATTAAGGCTTGTGAGGGTGTGTGTAAAACAATAGGTAAATACAACAAATAGTATGCAATACTAAAGCACTCAAATGAATCATGATATCTAAAATATTTCTTAAACAAGATTAAGAATCAATTAGACCTTTTAAAGAAGTGTTCAAGAATCACTTTTAATGTTTCTTGAAAGAATAACTTTTGAAGAAAATATTACTTTATAAAGTAAAAAGTATTTAAACTTAAGGCTTAACACTTTAAGGTTCTCTTATTAGCTAAGATTATTAAAAGAGAAACAATCACAACAAAGTAAGGGAGATTTACATGTTTTGGATAAGGCGTCATATTATAGATGGTTTACTGCTTAACATTCCACAAAGGTAGAATTTAAGTATTATTTCTTGAATGAGATGGTGTTTTATTAAAGTTATAATTGAATAGAATTACTTTATTATTAATGCTTACCTTTTATAAACATAGAAAGGGCATTATTGAAATTACTGAAAAACATGTTTTAAACCATTAATGCTTACCTTTATTATTGATTTGCTATTTATTAAACATGCAATACATTTTTATACTGAACAACTACCTAGCCACAGACACTGACCAGTGGGGTCAGAGACACGTTGGAAGGCCACGTTGGCGAAGACCAGTGAAACGACTTTTGTTACTAACCCTATTTCTATCTAGGTTCAATGACAAGCGGGCCCGGGGCCACGTCACTTGCCGCATGGACAAGGACCAAGTAAAATGCGACTAGCAGGTAGGGATGGCATGGGCTCGATGACATCATGACATCACCATGAGCTGATCCTCACAGATCGAAGATCGATCGGTCGATTGGGTGCATGCGTGCAGCGACGAAGGGTTGCATTGGAACGAGGAGACCGAGGCGAACCTAATAGTGGTGGCGCCGCCCACTTTTGGTCACCAAAGCTACTCTGGTGACCACCTACTACGGCGGCCAACGGTGGACTACGGCGCTACAGCGATATGGAACTCGATAGAGTGATTGGAGGGGTTCCCGAGGACGGCAGACTCACCCTGATGATGATGGAGAGGTCGAGGAGGCGTGGGGAGCCGTAACGACAGCGAATCGGTAATGAGCAACGTCGGAATGGAGGTACCAATCCGAGCGCCTGGGATTCTTTGGCTTCCGTGGAATGTGGCAATTGGACGGGAAGAACAAGACCTACTCAACGGTGGGCTCTGATGGTCTTGGGATGGTCGGGAGTGTCGGTGACAAGTGGCTCCGGTGAGGTAGGGTTTCGGGTGTGCAGTGAGAGAGAGAGAGCTCTAGAGAGGGAGGGAAGTGAGGATGAGGACGGGAGCATCATCGTGGCATTCATATCCCCACTGGAGTGTCGGTAGTGGCGTGAATCCTGGAACAGCGATGACAGACGGCATCAGCTCCGCCACCGAGCTACTTCCAGCTGGAGGGGGAAGACAACAACGGACATCTTGCGGAAAACCTCCTGGCAACGTTTCTATATCAACCCGCGGTCCACCTCCGGTCCCACCTGTCAGTCAGAGAGAGGAGGTGAGACGGGCTGTTGTTAGGCTTTTGCTGGGCCGCGGTGAAGTGAGCAGTTTATTATTGCTGCTGCTCGTGAGCTAGAAGTAGGGAATGGGCCATGGGCCTGCGCCTACGCCTGGCTGCCTCCTTTTTCTTTTTATTATTCTGTTTTTATTTATGTTTTTCCCTTTTCCACTTTCATTTTAATTTCCTCAATGATTCAAATACTCAAACTCAATGAATCAACAAGGATTCTACATAGTTAAAGTAACTAGTTGGTTTGACATCCTTTTTTAGTAAATTTTTACTATTCATGATTATATAAAGAAGAGTGAATTCCACATTACCCCCTCTTTATGCGTTTGTGACACTAATTATCCTGTCGAGTGAAAAATCATCTTGATTACCCCCTTTAAAGCTTTGAACCCTCATTTTCTGATACGTGTCTCTTAGTCAAGGTGTAATATGTTATCCAAAGTTTAAAAACCTCAATACAACGACGAGGAATTGTATATATGAATGAGAGAAGTCTAAACATGATTGTCGATCCTGCTCCCTAGTCTTTACAGATTTTACCATACCACTTTGTGTAACATGTCAGTTCTATCCAAGAAAAACAAGCAAATTGCGAAATTGGGGTAAAACTATGCTAAAACTCTCTTTAATGAGATATTTTGGTAGAAGTTTCACTAAATGGGGTAAAAGCTGTCACAAATGCACGACTACAGGGTAAAAAGAGGAATTCACTCTATAAAGAATTATTTCATTAGAAAATATTAATAGGGATTTGGGTTTTAGAGACTTACTCTTTATAATAAGATCTTTTAAAATGACTTTCATTTACACTAAAGAATGTAATGGTGATGGTTTAAGATGGATAATTATGTTTACAAAATCTTATTAATACTTAATCTCATAAAGGAATTATATATATACCTTATAATATTTAAATCCTTGTGGTTCATAATAGGGTGATTTAAGTTTCGTGGTTCTCCCTTTTTGGTGATTTTACCAAATCCAATTCTATTTGATTTGCAATGTTCAGAAATACCACAAAACAATCTTGGATAGATTATTATGAATCAATAACAATCATTGATGGAGAAATGCTCATGTTTATTTAGATATAGATATTATGGGTTCTCAGAGGATTTAATAACCCATATTCAATTATGGATATGGATGAATATTTAAGGCTAGGAAATATTGCCACCATGTTCTGTGTCCATGGTTTGATATGATCTTAGTTAAGGCTTCTAAAGAATCCTTACCTTAATACCTCACTAAGGTTATCTTTAGATAAGGAATTCCTTTCCTAAATATACTATATAAATCTCTCTTCTTTTAATCACAAATATCAGATCTTCCTGAATAAGTCAACCATCTGACTCCACCATATCCATCATCATATGATGACATGGTCATGTCACTTCAACAATACTCATTCTCCATTCTTTTCCTAGTATCTATATAACTTCCATTGCTAAACTACCCTTGATAAATCCATCAATCCAGTTACTTCTAACTCCATCCATAAACTCCTTTAAATTCACCTTGTATCTATATCCAAAGCTTGCAAGATTACAATTCTATCTATACATCACATGTGATAACAATTCTCTAAAATGGTATGGTACTACTCCCATAATACAAGTTTGTTCTTGCATTAGCTTGGTTAAACTATTATACTTCCAACTACTCCTACAACTTATGTTATATACTTCATTATACTCTAGCTTGAGTTTTCTTGATCAAGCTAGATGATTCATCTTACTAGGGCTTTACCTATTGGTATACTCACAACTATTTTTTAACACTTAGTCATCTATTCTCAAGTGACTTAAGAATAATGACCACCATTGTAGCACCCCGGTAAAACCACTACTAGAAATCGCGTGTTGTTTTTATTTGAGCATCGTAATGTCATCATGCATCATCATGCTCATCATACCACCCTGCATGGAACCTATTATTAAATCATTGCATTCAAATTGTTACACTTGTGTTTGTTTCTTGATATCTGTATTTGAGCTTGACTTTGCTTCATCTCTACTTTAACCTCCCTCTATTCTATATCTAGTTGCTGCCATTTGATATGGAACCATAATGTCCAAACTCTATTACTTGAATCTTGCCATTTTTATATTTTCAAAATTCCCAAATTGAGTTGGGGGCATCATCTCTTAAATTCTCTTTATCACTACCTTGTCAATCTATCTAGTCCTTATGATCATTTTCAATTCAACCACATATGATATTTGAGTTCTATTTATTTTTGCCTTATGTTTTAAATCACATATATTCGGAGAATATGTGGATCTATCTAATACCATGAGACCATCTCTCTATTCCATCTCTCTTCTTCTTGTTTTGATAAGCTTCTCTATATTCCATTCTTGTTAAGGCCAATCTTTATTCTCAGTCTATTTTAATGTCATATCTATTTGATATCTTTTATTTCTCTCTTCCATATATATTATTTCTCTAATGGATATACTCCATATTCTTTGCTATTTTTGAGCCACCCTCGACATCTGGTGATCTTGCTATATTCTCTACATCTCTATTTCTCTTAAACCCTCTTACATACCTCCTACCTCTTTTATTCTTCCACCCATACATGCCACCATATACTCCATCCATATACTTGCCAGCTCTTTTGTTGTACCATACATATCGATCCGCCTCCTTTTTATTAATTTGAAATAGAATGATAATAATATTGTTCGATCAATTATAAGACTACAAAAGGTTTGATTATTTTTACTAAAAATAAAAATAGGCAAAAAGCCGTCTAAAATTTTAACCCAAAACTAGTCCCATCTAGTCTACTTTGGACTAGATAAATAGTCCAATCCCCTTCTTTCTCCTTCCGCAAACCCTAGCCTCCAAATCATTCCAAAATGTCCCCTCCTTTTTGTAACCCTGGTCGCCTTGTTCTTCACTGTTTCCACCAACCGCGGTAGTAGTGGCAGCACACCGATTCTTCATCGTCGCTGCAGTTTGATTTAACCTAGTCTGAGGCATGTCTGGTAAGAAACATATGTCTCGTTGGTCTTTGAGCCATTTTTTGTATTCCTTGGTCTCTTTGAAGCCGATCTGAGCTAGAGTTCTTGTCCCCTGGTTGTGCGTGCGGGGCAGCGGCAGGCCAGGTGATGCGGCCGCTCCACATGCCCCTGCTTCCTTGATATGCTCGTGCCACCACTATGTATGGAGCCAGCTCCACTCGCCACCTTCTTCTGTGCAATCAGCAGCAGTTTAGTGCTAGGCCTGTGAGTCGCCCCGCCTTGCCACTTTCTGCCATCGCCGGCGCCTAGGGGTCGCCACCGCATGCGCGCAGGCGCCCAAGTGCCTGCGTCAACGCCAATCTCGGCCCGGCTTGCCTCGTCACGGGCAGGAATAGCCAGCCAAGCCGCGGCCGTCCCGTCTGCTTGTCTCTTGCTTGGGCCGCGTTTGCTCTGCAGTGCATCTGGTCTGCCTCAAGTTCCTCACCACAAATCGCCTGCAGGTGAACAATCGTCCGCCGCCATCGCTGTTTTCGCTGCAGTGTTCATGTCATACCTGTTGTATCCTTCTTGACCACCACATGTTTGATAAAATTCCTGCAGGAGTTTTGACTATGGTATTCTTGTACCGACATATATTTGTCTACTTCAATCCGGAGGTGCATAACAGTGTCATGCACTATTCCTCTACGGCCGTCTAACTCTGCTGTTGCAAGTCTAATCCGAAGTTCATCTCTTCGACTCTGATCGATCCGTGAGATACAACCCCTAAACCATATTTTCTAAGTATGTCATATATCTTGTTGCATTTAAATTGTTCATGTTGCATACATGTTTTGTGATTTGGGGGCATTTTGTCGATTCACCTAATAATTAAATATGGAGGCCATGTGCGGACTATTCTATTCTTATATTGGCTCCATTTAAATTTGTGTAGCGAACCGATGCCATGTTTCACCTTGTTCAGACAACATTTAAATTGCGGGGTATCTAATAACTTAAACCATTAATTAATTGTCAGGACCCCGGTTCCGCTTAATATTGGCTAGTTGCATCGCACCTTTGCCATGTCATACATGCATCATGCCTGATCTTCTACCGTAGTATTAAATATGCATCCGGTGTTTCTTTTAGTGTTTGCTTCTTCACGGATTAGGCCATTGAGTGGATGCGAGTATCAACAAGTCCTTCAGATATGAACCTTCAACAGTGTTTCCCAGGCGAGCAATCTCCCCCTTTCTACCTATTTTGCATTTATAGTTTTTACTTCCTCCCGTTGATCTATTGCTATCCGTACTGTGATTCTTTAGTTTCTGTGCACCATTTATATTCCTTGTAGCCCTATATTGCCTTAGACACATCCTATTGCCTGTTGTTTGATAGACAGTCGGCCTAGCAAGTCGTAGTTGCTTCCTCAGGTGCTGCTTCACGTCGTTGTTGTTCCACCGTTATTGGAAGGTTGGCACATGCTTAATGGTGGAGATGCTTAATGGTGGAGATGATCATGACTTTAAATACAACTATTAAATTGCTAGATATAACTAATGCAGAGGCATCGGTGGGCAATAGATGTTATTTGGTTCTTCCACGCTCACTTGTGTCCCGTAGGACCCCGAGTACTTGATACCTGTTCCTTGACTATCGCACTATCCGCATGTGGGACCATGAATCCCCTTAGCCAGAGCTTGATTCATTTCTTATTTCTTGGGGCCACAAAGTAGTTTGGGGCTTTATTACTATCATGTACTTATGCCATGCTTTACTGCTTTATTTACGATTGTGCGTGGAGCACATGTACTGTTTAGGAACCGCGGAGTGTTCTCGCGGTATCGACAAGCCCAGTCACACTTTCGGGTTCCCAGTCGTTTACAGCCATTGGCGCAAACCTTGGGTCTGTCTCAGAGCCAGCCAACTTCGTTGCGGGTAGCTTAATGGGGTGGCCCCCTAAAATATTTTATAAATCCTGTGATTGCTTTGTCGTGAAAGCCTCGTTGGGTTTTGATTTGGTTTTTCTGAGGTTGATCGTGTGTGTTGCTATTTGTGCACCCCTGCAGGGTAAATCTTTCTGAAAGCTGTGTCCGCGGTTATGGATGACTTGGAGCACAGTATCTCGATCATAGACAAGCATAACTAAAGTAGTGCTATAAATTTGACTTAATGTGTGACTAGTAATCAGCTTCACTACAATGGAATGGATATAGAAGTGCCAACAACTAGTGGAACTGAGGTGTATCGTGTCCTGTTATACCTGCCTAGTAAGTATCGCAACTCCAATGGAATGAAATAAAAGTGACAACAACTGCTGGGTTTGGGATGTCACGTGCTAATTGTATCTCACTAGTAAGTACTGCAACTACAACTGAATGGTTAACTAAAACTTCCCACTACTTATGCTATCAGGATGACTCATGCTATCTATATTTGACTAGTAAGTGCTTCAACTATAATAGAATGAATAGTACTGCCAACTGTCTTAGTTCCTCGGTTTGACTTCCTCGTTTGGTCTTGAGGGGGAATACCAGGATGGGTATGATTGGTGTTAGTATTAGATTGGTCCCGAATAGGTCTTTCTTATCTCTCTCTAATAGCCGACAGTTAATCGAGTCTCTATAGGTTGTTTAGTGCATGTTGTGCTGCCGCTTCAGTCCACCATACCTATGTAGGCGAGAGCCGCCGAATTCTAGCCTCGCCGTGTACTGGCCTCAGTACTGACGCTCCTCTTTTTCCTTTGCCCTTTGTCGGCACCCCCTTTTGGTTTAGCAGGTTTGAGATCGACGTCGTTAGCAGGGTTACCCTTCCGGCTTGGCCTGGGCAGGGTTATGGATGCCATTGGTTATTCTTCAGGGCTCTTAGCCCCATTTGCATCTTGTCCGTAGTCGGACGCTCTATCATTTTTAAGGTGATTTGGATCTTTGTATAGTATATCTGTATTCTTGACTCATGGAGTCGTTTATATATATATATACATATATATATATATATGTTCTGTGGGTTCCATCGTGGACTAATGTGTAATGGTATTACTTCGTTCTCCACCCGCACGCAAGTGCCTGGTGGGCGTCCTTGAATCGTTTCTATGCGGGTTTGGCGGGAAGCGCTAAAACTTGCATAGGGACGATTCGAGGGTGTTATAACCATCATTTGATCAAACTAAGCTTAGGCTTCTAATTGTCTGATCAAGATCTATTACTCACTAGTACTAGTCTCCCTATAGGCTTATCTTGTTAAGAAAGCTTGCTCTAAGTTTATATCCACTTGTCCTAACAAGATTATTATTTAATGTACTAATATTACTAGCTTTCTCATAGCTTCATAACTACTATCTAAACTGTTGTTTTTAAATACTTCTTCTAGTTAACTCACGAGTGAGTTAACTCTTCTACTATCAAATGGTTTGATCACCACTAAGGATCACATTCCATTGATGATGGCACATTCTACCATAACTAATTCCTTCTTCTTATTAATCTACTTAAAGTCTTTGGAAGGTTAATATAATAGGTCAAAATCTGTGAGTCAATAAGTTCTAGGTCAAGAATTGATCACACACATTGATGATCAGTAGACACTAGTACTTGGTTAAATAGGATTGTCATCTATTAAAATGACACTAAGGGTATGAGATGCATGGTCTTGGCTTGTCTTCCATTCTACTCTATTTGTAATAAGAGTTAATGTTTAAGAACTACCATGGTACCTATGATAAGAATAACTATATAAAGCAAGTGTATCAAGATTTGGTTATGGAGTTACTTTACTTAAGTTTTATACTTGACTTGGGATTCAGGGTTTGTGGTAGATAAAACCATCATATCATCTTTAGAATATTAAGTATTCATCCTTGAGTTGTGGTGTGGAATACCACGTAATGATCTCTAGAAGATCAAGTACTACTTATTAAGTAGTGTGCTGTGACTTAGTTTTATTACATTTGATCTACCCTTAGATCAAATTATATTACCCAACGATAAGGTTTTAGAAAAGGTCGTATTGAAACTTATCGCAGTCAACTTGATGATATACTTCACTTCCACCAAGTTAAGAGAAGCTTCAATCTCTTTGACAAGTTTTATTTTGTAAAAGCACGGAAATTATTTGGATTTTCTATGCATGAATGCAATGCACACACCTGTGTTCAGCTTATTTCTAAGCTCTAATGATGGGGTGTTACAGTCTCCATCCATCCTTCCAGTAGTAACCTCTCCATCACCCTAGCACAAACCCTAGCCCCTCCTCATTGTCCCGGTTTTCCACCATGTTTGTCGACCTCGCCGGTCGTCCACCTTGCCAATAGCCGACTGACCTTGTCTACCACCTCGCTGTACACTTCACCCGCAAAGTCGGCCAGCTCGCCATCCACCTTGCCGTCCATCTCACCGCCTAGCTCACTATCCACCTCACTGTCCATCTCACTATCCACCTTGCTGTCCAGCTCGCCGTCCACCTCGCTCACAAGGCCTGTCACCACACTGACAAGGCCTGTCTACCTCATCGCCCATCTCGTCAACGAGGTCTGCTACCTCTCCGTCCAGCTCGATGCCACGTGCCTCGGGGCATTGCAAGAAACGCGGTATCAAAAAGGCCTTACAGACTGCAAACAAGGAAACATGATCATCCTCAATGCTAATGTTTTTTTACTTTTTCCTTAGAAATGTTGTTCATTATACTTACCTATTTTGTGATTTTACAAGTCTTGTGATCAGAGTTACATTATCCTATCTGTTGCATTAGTTTGACTACTTCATGACATGCCTGAAGAGCAGAGTATAAATTGTTCATAATAGTCTGTTTTACATGATGATTACTATTGAACAATCAACATCATATGTCATGACTTGTTTAATTTCCTATTTTAATTGCCTGAAAGCTGCTTATCCTTCTGATGTTTAATTGTCCTGCCCTACTTATTAGTGCAACCAGCCAACCAATTGATAGAGTATTCGACTTATGATCAGTTTACATGCAGATAAAGTTTGCATTATCTTGGTTGTTCCATTGGTTTGGCTGCTTCATCCTATGTCTTTTGATTAGAGTATAAATTGCTCATACTGGACTCTATTACATGATGATTATTGTAGAACAATCAACACCATCGGTTATATTTTGTTTGTTTGCATGATAGTTGCTTATGCTCCTTATGTTTTATTGTGATTATCCTCTTTAACTACATGTATACTATTTTGCCTTATGATCTGTTTGTGTGTGATAAAGGTTGCATTATGTTGCTTTTTGCATTAGTTTGGCTGCTTCATCATATACCTTATGATCATAGTAGAAATTTCTCATAGTGAGCTGTCACATGATGAGTTCTATAGAACAATCAGTACCGTAGGTTATGTTTCTTGTTTAATTTCACTATTGATGCTTATCCTACTTATGTTTTATTGTCCCACTCTGCTTATTACTGCAACCAATTGGTGAATTACCCATCTTGTTCATTGTCTTGTCGCTTGCATTGCTTTGGCTACTTCATCGTTAGTCTTTGTAACATCCCAATGTCAGCAACCCTGACTTGTTGTCCAGAATGCAAAAATCAAGGGGAACAAAAAAAATTCTTGTGCCTTGGTGCAGGGCTTGCTTGTTGTTTGTTTGCACTTGTGCTTATGAAAGTGTATCTTAGGATACCCCTTACCTCACCACCAGTTGACAAAAGCTATTTACCAAAACTATCTTGGCTCATCTTACATATTCTCAAACGTTCTGGCATTTCAAAACATGAGCCAAGATGCCTATGCAACCAAAACTATTTTGTTAGCTCCCATTGACAAAACTATGGAGAGATATACAATACAATCACCTTATGTTTTCAAGACAGAACACTCAACTAACCTTATCTCTAGTTTTTCCCAAGTCCTCTTTTCAAAGCATTTGAATTCTACTCTTGGTAGAGATACCAAGGATTCTCATCTTATTCAAAACTCAACCTCTTCAAAATGCCCCAACCCTACCTCAAGCTAAGCTTGATGGTAACTCTTGTAGTAGTTGAATAATTATAAGATGAGTTGCCTTGATCTGCTGTCTGATGAATTGTTTTGGTCTGCTGATTAGCTTGTTTGCTTAGGAAGTAGTATGAGTTACTTTGGGGACTCATCACTAGGATCAAGATGTTCCCAAATCATCAATCACTAAGGAAGAATGCAAACCTAGATATGATCCCTAACCACTAGGTGATCATCTACAACCCTTAACCAGATCAATTCTGAGGATTTCCATTCCAGAAGTTTCCAAGCCCATGGAGACCAATATCAAGCATGGATATCTTCTACTCACTCTACACTTAAAAATCATTCATTTGATAATGCTCTAATACCTTGCAACTCCTCCAAGAACATTCCCTCTCCTACTCTAGTCAAAATCCTCAAAATTGCCAATTTTGACAAAGTCTGTAAACAGTTTCAACATCACCTTTTTGAATGCCTCCTTTTCTCAAATAATGTGCATTTTTGGAAATGCACCTAAACCATATTGTTAAACATCCTAAGGACTACCAAGGCCAACATTGTCCCCTGGTTAGATCCTCATCCAACCCACTTGTCCATGATGATTTTGTAGACAAGAAAATAACATTTCCTACCAAACTAGTCATCATGCCTACTTTGGTAGAAGCTCAGACCCTCATACAACCTCCTATGGACCAACTATCTACATGGTTGTGATATACTCAGTAATGTCTATCAGAACCTACTCCACTTTCCCCAAGTGGATCTCTGTGCTGATTATACCCACATGGTCTATAAGGCATCATGACTCTTATTGCATGGCAGCCTTAATTTCAACAAAGTTTGCCATCACTTCTAGAGAATCTCAAATGCTGTTAATTCAAACCCCTCCTTCCATGATAATATATATGACCTGGTATACCCACCCATCTATCCCTTGAACCAAGGTGAGCTCTGAGCTCCAAGATGCAAGCATGTCTTGGTGGTATAAAAATAACCTCCCCCTAGATCCTCAATTCCATATAGCTCCACCGAATGCATGTTGGAATTCCTTTCCAAAAGGTTGCAAATGATTTCCACGCCTTGTCTACATCATCTACCTTGATAATCTTGATTTCTCAAATATTATCCATAATCATTAAGGCCCCAAAACTATTTAATTCCTTAAATAGTCAAAATCTCCAAAACTCCCTCCATAAAGGAAAGTTTGGTTTTTGCCAAAACATTTCTCTAAATTTTGGCTCAAGTAAGTTCCATATGTCATACTCTATCTTCCCATCTCAAAAAAATATATTTCTGAGAAGCTTTATTATTTCTTTTTGCCCATTTCCTTAAATGGCTGAATTGGAATAATAATTGTTTTAATTACTTTTATGCCTCAATAAATCTTGGGAAAATTCCCCTAGGTGTGTATTCACATTTGGGACCATTCCACATCAAAATCCACCCTTGTCCAATGCAAATCTATCAAATGATCTTTTGAAATTCACTTCTCACTTTTTGAGTAAATGGATTTAAGAGGACTAAAACTCCTTTGAAAAATCTCAACTAAATTATACGAGTGTACCTTTACCTCATCTACCCACCAGTACCATTTCCTCCCCTGGTCCAATGCATGTTTTTGGACTTACTTCATAACCCTCTAGTTTGATCAAATTTGTCAATTAAGCAAACCACTACACTAACCACTTCCAAATTCCATCAAAACTTAATCAAAGCTCATCCTCAGCACCATGACACACCACTGGTAGACCAGCACTGTATCTCCACCCCAACAAATCCCCATTTTGTCCTTGTACTAATAAAGAGAGAGAGATATCCCCAAATCTTACAAGGATTTGCCAAAATAAATTACCACAGCAGTCCTCCCACTCTCTCCGAGCTCCAGCCCGAGCAAATACCAAGACTACCCCTCCCCACCTCCCTCTGGACCAATCCCTGGCCAGCATTCCTCTCCCGCTTGTCCAAAAGAGTCATTTACACCATGTACTCCTCCCTCTAGGTATATATGGCCAGAGGCCACCCCAGCACTTCCCTGCCCCTCATTTCCTCCCTCACACCTCCCACTTACCTCCCCTAGCTCCACTCTCCCTCCACAGCTCTGTGTTGTCCGAAGGAAGGAGAAGGAGTAGCTTTGGCCTCCTCAAGAAAATCGAGCAAGGCTCTCTCCCCTCTACTCCCCTTCCTCTGCATGTTGGCCCTAGAGTTCCCCTAGCTCTCCTGCGTCTAACCCTAGTCTTGATTTTGCCCAGGACCAGCTCATTCGCCATCGTTGCTAAGCACCGACGAGGTCGCTCTTGGCCGCCGCTGCTCGAGCTGCTTCAAGTGGATCTCCGCCGTCGTGCCGCCCACCGATCTACCCGCCATCATCTACTGCATCGCCCTGCCGCTTCCAAGACCTCCATCAATCCCCAGGTGACCTCCATCACCGACGAGGAAATAATTTTTTGAGCCCCAGAACCCTTCTGGTGAATTATTTCCTCAAACTAGAGTTAATTCCACTTTAGAAAGCATAACTAAATCTAGGAAATTGATAATCAAGTGAAACCACTTGTGATGGTTTTGTCTTGACAAGACCTATATGGAGATATCACCTTTGCACATTGGTATCCTACTGACCACAGAACGCTAACCCAAGATCATTGTATCTAGCCTTGACAACCACATTCCAAGAGAAAACACAAGAGTGGCAATTTAGTAATTCACACCAATCAAAGTCAACATCTCCAAAACCTCCCAAGCTCAGTAGTAATCCTTATGTTTGTTTGCTGTATGGGTTGATGCTTGTTCTCCTTGTATTGATTGTGGTATTGTCTGCTTGCATGTATACCCGATGACGATGATAGTGTGAGTGTCTGACGACAAGAAGGAAGGGACTTCTTATTATTATATTATTGGGTATTCTTGGTTATATAAAGAAGTCCAGGGACTTATTATTGACCACAGGTAAGCCACCATTCCCGAACTCTGTTATATGTCCTATTCTGTTTTACCTGTTTTATATCTTCTTTGCAAATTGCATAATCTACCTGCATGTTTTGTTTTACAAATACTGCGATAGTAACTTGGCTCCCCGAAGTTATCACCTCGTGTACCTCGAGGCACCACCCCGATGTACCTACCATTTTATCCCTTAAATCGGGAGTATGATGGATAGCATCCTACCCTGTTGGAAAAACCCCGGTTTTGAGAAAATAAACCACAAATGTTTCAAAACCCTTTTGTAAAACCCTTGGAAAAAGGCATCGTTCCAAGCGGAGGTTTTAGCAAAAGAAATGGCGATGATGAGAAGTGAGAAGGTGATGGGATGTTCTACACATTTACTGGAACAATTTTATCCGTGCAACCACATTACCCCAGGTGATGGGGCTTAACTCGTAGTTTGTCCGCATTAGCCGAGGCAACTTCTACCATGCTTATAGGGAGAGATCCCTGGAATTCCGGGAAGGTGCCACCAGATCAATGATCTGAAGCCTGTTGCTTGTTTCAGCAAGAGTGAGCCTGAACTGGCAGGAGGCCGGTGCAACAATTGGGTCTCCCGCGGACGGTATGACTTGGACTACGGAAGGAAGTGGAGTCACCAGATTTAAGGTATACGCCAAGTTGCGGCTTGGGTATGCGTGTGTACGGAAGGCAGGACTATGGCTGGGAGCCACATACTCATTGCCGGGGAGAACAAACCCAAGAGGAAAAGCATGCATTTGTTAAGGTTGACAAGCATAAGGTTAGGTTTGATTATATGAACCCCCATCTACAGTGGTAGTGGGCTGTGGTTGTATCCCGGCGGATGTATTGATTCTTGTGGGGAAAGTGCGCAAACTCTGCAGAGTCTAACCTATTCGAATAGTCGTGTCCACGGTCAAGGACGGTTGTAAAGGTGTTGGCTAGGAGTACCCAAACTGTGCTTGTGTGGGACACAAGGACGAAGAGGACGATGGTTCTAGGGGAACCCGAGTTCGAAAGCTTTGTTTTGACCCGAGAGGTCGAAGATGTTTAAAAAGGGTTTCTACTACAAAACTGTTTCCAAAACTATTTTTCAACAAAGATATGGAGATGTCTTGACTTATAAAACTTAAGAATGTTTTCAAAACTCTTTTTCAACAAAGATATGGAGATGCCATAACCTCAAAAGTTAGTGTAAGATTTTCAAAAGAAACTCTAGATAGAGCCATCTCGCCACAGCCAGAATTGCATTTCCTTGTTTCACTTATCTTGGTGGTTTGCGAGTACATTCAAAAGTACTCATGGCTGTGTCCCTGGCTATTTACTTGGCCAGACTTTCAGGAGTTTAAGGTGACGTCCAGCGAGCTAGGTCGTCTTCCCAGTCAGTTGCCTGTAGGTTGAGGCACGATTGGGCTCTGCGCTTGGTGATAATCCGCTGCTAAGGATGGTGTAGCCATAATGGCATTTATGTAAGACTTGTAAATTGGTTTTGTTTCGGATGTTGTAATGATACCTGTCGGTTATGTTCCACGGCTCGCTGATCATGGGAACGTGGATGTATGCATAACAAGGATTTCTCGGATGAATAATCCAGGGAGGCCCACAAACTAGGTATCAGAGCCATCCTGACTGTAGGAGACCTTGGTTAGCATGGACGTTAGATAGGAAACGACAAACCTATTTTCCAAAGGACAAAGGAGAAAAGATGGCTATTTGCAAAAGTGCTTCTGTCTTCTCCTCCTCTATTTCAAAAAACTACTTGCATTAATACGATTTCATAAGTCTAAAATCCTGCACACTGTCACTAACCCGACCCCATCTCACAAATCTATTGTAGATGGCCTTCTTTCGCTCAGAGCACATCATCGTTGGAGATAGTTTCTGGCCCTTTGAAGAGCAGCTACACAACCTGCTGAAAATAGTCAAGAGGCCCGCACCAACTATTGAAGGAACCGAACTTCCTCGCAGTAACACCAATATGATGCAATGGGTCATCAAGGCTGTTATTCCTTCCCCCGATGAGGACACCGCGCCCACAATCTTCACCTTCCTCGATAGAAACTGGGTAGATGGCGTGGTGCGAGCCATACAGGAGATCATGGCGTGCCTCTACAAGATCCACGAAGATGAGTTGAAGGATACTCCCTACCATCTGTTTGGGAAGCGTGACGAAGATGGACTTCCCACTGAGTCCTTCCTCACCTGCTTCACTGGGAATCAGCTGGAGAATATGGAATACCTACTCAAACGCTCCCAGGAAGATCTTGACAAGGCTAGACACGAGAATCTGCTCCTAAAGATGGATATCAACCTACTCTGTAAGCATGAAAGAAGTCTTCAAGCCACCAATGCCCGCTTGGCGAGAAAGCTGATCATTGAAGTACCCCCAACACTAGAAGACAAGAATCTTGAGGCTGACGACAAACTCTCCTTCATCAATGAGTACCACCCTATCTTCCAGTCACCCGCGCTGACCGAGTCAGCACCCAACCCTGCACCATGGGAAGGCACCACTCTCACCTTCACCGAAGACGAGCTGAATATCCCCCAAACCCCAGAGGATCTACAGTAGTTAACAACCCGGAGTCAGCCACGCCCCCGCAGATGCACCCTCGGAGTAATCACCCGCTCACGGCACTCGCCCATATAGTGATAGGGTAGAGTCCTGTATCGTCCTTGAACGCGTTTTGTAATACCTAAGTACCATTAGCACCTTCGGGTGTAGACTGGTTGATTTGTAATGACTTCCTTGATTGCTATGTTTGTTTGCTTGCTTTCTTCTTGCGTGTTTTACCCAAGTCATTGCACTAGACCCAACCCGGAACGCGTACCATCAACCGGAGATTGCCCTAGGATGGCCATGGAGACTGGAAGCTCGAAGAAGGCATGTAGCTATTGCGGAGATGGAAGACATCAAGCCGACAGATGCTCCGGCCGCTGCCCCAACCGCGGAGAACCCCATTCGCCCAAAGTTTGCCCAACTCGACTTATCACTTGTTTCCTCTGCGAAGGCCAAGAGCATGTCCGCATCAAATTCCCAATATATCCCCTCATTGGCAAGGCTCGTCAACTTCCCGGTACCAGCAAAGGCAAGTCGCCAAAGCCGTTACGCCGAAGTATAGGTACCTGCTTCACGTGTGGACTACCCGATCACTTCAGCCGAGAATGCCCCAAGGGTAAACCCGTCAAGACTTCCTCGGTAGAGAAGCTCGAAGACACCCAAGGTCCCCTCCTTCAGAAAAGATGGTCACCTTACCGCTCGCTACCCCGCAGCCCAAGACTGAAGATTTCCCGTGCTTCGATAGGCGACAACACCCCGTGGAAGTAAAGACAAATAGAGAAGCTCCTTAGCCCACTCTAGGACTCCCTGAACGTCAGCAAGTGCAACTTGTAATAAATCTAGCCCATGACCTCCCCCTGGAATGACACCCATGATGCTACCCTCTCCTGAGCTGCTGACCGCTACCTGAAGTACCCTCTTTGGCTACCCTTATAAGAAAGTCCCCTACTTGTAACTCCCCGCTCTACCCAAGTCCAATCCTAAGGGGGAAAGACCGCGTCTTTCCGGCAAAATAGATTACCCCTCTGAAAAAGAAAATCCAACCATGGGACCCGTAGACACATAACCTAAGGCGCAGACTTGGACATAACAACCCACCTAAGAGAATCGTTGTAGACCCTTACAAAAGGAAGATTCCTCCCCGCAGCCATGGTTGAAGCCAGCTCGACCTCCGAGTTTCAAGAATATGGAAGTTCAACCTCGCTGTCAAGGTGTTTCTGCTCGAAGACAAAGTCGGAAAGTTAGCATGCAAGAACTCAGAGTACTAACTCCGAGACGAATCCCCTAACCTTACTCTCCCGAATCTCGGGACGAGATTCTTTTAAGGGGGAAAGGTCTGTAACATCCCAATTTCAGCAACCCTGACTTGTTGTCCAGAATGCAAAAATCAGGAGGAACAAAAACTTTTTCTTGTGCCTTGGTGCAGTGCTTGCTTGTTGTTTGTTTGCACTTGTGCTTATGAAAGTGTATCTTAGGATACTCCTTACCTCACCACCAGTTGACAATAGCTATTTACCAAAACTATCTTGGCTCATCTTACATATTCTCAAACGTTCTGGCAATTCAAAACATGAGCCAAGATGCCTATGCAACCAAAACTATTTTGTTAGCTCCCATTGACAAAACTATGGAGCGATATACAATACAATCTCCTTATGTTTTCAAGACAGAACACTCAACTAATCTTATCTCTAGTTTTTCCCAAGTCCTCTTTTCAAAGCATTTGAATTCTACTCTTGCTAGAGATACCAAGCATTCTCATCTTATTCAAAACTCAACCTCTTCAAAATGCCCCAACCCTACCTCGAGCTAAGCTTGATGGTAACTCTAGTAGTAGTTGAATAATTATAAGATGAGTTGCCTTGATCTGCTGTATGATGAATTGTTTTGGTATGCTGATTGGCTTGTTTGCTTAGGAAGTAGTATGAGTTACTTTACGGACTCATCAATAGGATCAAGATGTTCCCAAATCATCAATCACTAAGCAATAATGCAAACCTAGATATGATCCCTAACCACTAGGTGATCATCTACAACCCTTAACCAGATCAATTCTGAGGATTTCCATTCCAGAAGTTTCCAAGCCCATGGAGACCAATATCAAGCATGGATATCTTCTACTCACTCTACACTTCGAAATCATTCATTTTCTAATGCGCTAATACCTTGCAACTCCTCCAAGAACATTCCCTCTCCTACTCTAGTCAAAATCCTCAAAACTGCCAATTTTGACAGTCTGGAAATAGTTTCAACATCACCTTTTTGAATGCCTCCTTTTCTCAAATCATGTGCATTTTTGGAAATGCACCTGAACCATCTTTTTAACCATCCTAAGTACTACCAAGGACCATATTGTCCCCTGGTTAGATCCTCCTTCAACCCACTTGTCCATGATGATTTTGTAGACAGGAAAATAACATTTCCTGCCAAACTAGTCATCATGCCTACTTTGGTAGAAGATCACACCCTCATACAACCTCCTATGGACCAACTATATGCATGGTTGTGATCTACTCAGTAATGTCTATCAAAACCTACTCCACTTGCCCCAAGTGGATCTCTGTGCTGATTAAACCCACATGGTTTATAAGGCATCATGACTCTTATTGCATGGCAACCTTAATTTCAACAAAGTTTGCCATCACTTATAGAGCACCTCAAATGCTGTTAATTCAAAACCCTCCTGCCATGATCATATATATGACCTGGTCTACCCACCCATCTATCCCTTGCACCAAGGTGAGCTCTGAGCTCCAAGATGCAAGCATGTTTTGGTGGTATAAAAATAACCTCACCCTAGATCCTCAATTCCATATAGCTCCACCTAATGCAAGTTGGAATTCCTTTCCACAAGGTTGAAAATGATTTACACACCTTGTCTACATCATCTACCTTGATAATCTTGATTTCTCAAATATTATCCATAATCATTATGGCCGCAAAACTATTTAATTCCTTAAATAGTCAAAATCTCCAAAACTCCCTCCATAAAGGAAAGTTTGGTTTTTTCCAAAACATTTCCCTAAATTTTGGCTCAAGTAAGTTCCAGATGTCATACTCTATCTTCCCATCTCAAAAAAAAATATTTTTGAGAAGCTTTATTATTTCTTTTTGCCCAGTTCCTTAAATGGCTGAATTGGAATAATAATTGTTTTAATTACTTTTAAGCCTCAATAAATCTTGGGAAAATTCCCCTAGGTGTGTATTCACATTCGGGACCCTTCCACATAAACATCCACCCTTGTCCAATGCAAGTCGATCAAATGATCTTCTGAAATTCACTTCTGCCCTTTTTGAGTAAATGGATTTAAGAGGACTAAAACTCCTCTGAAAAATCTCAACTAAATCATAGGAGTCTACCTTTACCTCATCTACCCACCAGTACCATTTCCTCCCCTGGTCCAATGCAAGTTTTTGGACTTACTTCATAACCCTCTAGTTTGATCAAATTTGTCAATTAAGCAAACCAGTACTCTAACCACTTCCAAATTCCATCAAAACATAATCAAAGCTCATCCTCAGCACCATGACACACCACTGGTCGACCAACACTGTATCTCCACCCCAACAAATCCCCATTGTGTCCTTGTGCTAATAAAGAGAGAGAGATATCCCCAAATATTACAAGGATTTGCCAAAATAAATTACCACAGCAGCCCTCCCACTCTCTCTGAGCTCTAGCCCGAGAAAATACCAAGACTACCCCTCCCCACCTCCCTCTGGACCAATCCCTGGCCAGCATTCCTCTCCCCTTGTCCAAAAGAGTCATTTACACCATCTACTCCTCCCTCTTGGTATATATGGACAGAGGCCAGCCCAGCACTTCCCTGCCCCTCATTTCCTCCCTCACACCTCCCACTTACCTCCCCAGCTCCACTCTACGTCCCCAGCTCTGTGTTGTCCGAAGGAAGGAGAAGGAGTAGCTTCAGCCTCCTCAAGAAAATCGAGCAAGGCTCTCTCCCCTCTGCTCCCCTTCCTCTTTATGTTGGCCCTAGAGTTCCCCAAGCTCTCCTGCATCTAACCCTAGTCTTGATTTTTCCTAGGACCAGCTCCTTCACCGTCGTCACTGAGCACCGACGAGGTCGCTCTTGGCCGCCGCTGCCCGAGCTGCTTCCAGTGGATCTCCGACGTCGTGCCGCCCACCGATCTGCCCGTCGTCATCTACCGTGTCGTCCTACCGCCTCCACGACCTCCCTCGAGCCCCAGGTGAGCCTCCGGGCCGAGCTCCGCCGCTCACTAGGGTTCCGTCGCCGGCGCTCTGTCTCTGCGAAGACGACGTCGACGAGCCGTTCGTTGCGACTTGATCAAACGGCCAACAGCGCCCTATACCACTTCGGCGCCCTCCTCCACTGACCGCCGGGACCCGCTTGCCAGGTTCGAGCGCTGGCTCCCACGCACCACATCGCATCGCTGTGGGCCGAATCTCCACAGCGCGGCCTAGTTCACCCCAGATCCGGCCCACTGCATCTCTTTTCCTTTTCCTTTTTAGCTAACCTATTATTCCAGAAAAGCTCATGCTAGGATTATATCCAATTAAAAATGTAAATCAAGTAAGACTCAAATTTCTGGTGGTTCTCCGATATTTTCTCAAACATGCAGAGGCAACCCCAAGTTCAAATTAAGTTTCATTAATTTCTGGTATTTATTCTACTTCAAAGTATACTTTGCACTAAATAAATTCCTAAGACATTTTTACAAATCCATTTGGATTGCAACAAAGTCCTACTGAGAGCTATTTGACATACCTATACTCCAGCACAGGTCCTATGCCAAGGTGAATAGTATGTTGCATTTACCAAAAATAACAAAATCAGCCTTTATATGCCTTAGATAAAATCTCTAGGTTAAACCAAATGAGGTAATGACCTAATTCCACCTCCCAATACCTCATATTATCAATATCTATCAAATCCTAGCAGCTCAGAATTTATTGAGCTCTAGTTGAATTTTAGTGATTTAAATACTTCTGTAAGGGGTATTTTCATTAAATAAATCACTCCAGGATTTGGCTACTCCAAAAAGAGTGAATCCAAATTCTACAGAGAGGTATTTTAAATACCTATCACATTCCCTTGTAACCAACTCAATAGCTCCTGTAGAATTAATCTGGTGTAAAAGAGAAAAACCAGACATAACTGCCTTTGGGAATTTCCTGAGGGCATTCTGGTAATTCCTTTGACTTGATTCCAACTCTAGATGGTTCAGTACATCAAATACTACCTAACCATAAAAGGAAATAATTTTTGGAGCCCCAGAACCCTTCTGGTTAATTATTTCCTCAAACTAGAGTTAATTCCACTTTAAAAAGCATAACTAAATCTAGGAAATTGATAACCAAGTGAAACCACTTTGATGGTTTTGTCTTGACAAGACCTATCTGGGGATATCACCTGTGCACATTGGTATCCTACTGACAATAGAACCCTAACCCAAGATCATTGTATCTAGCCTTGACAACCACCTTCCAAGAGAAAACACTACAGTGGTAATTTAGTAAATTCACACCAATCAAACTCAACATCTCCAAAACCTCCCAAGCTCAGTAGTAATCCTTATGTTTGTTTGCTGTATGGTTTGCTGCTTGTTCTCCTTGTATTGATTGTGGTATTGTCTGCTTGCATGTATACCCGATGACGACGATAGTGTGAGTGTCTGACGACAAGAAGAAAGGGACTTCTTATTATTATATTATTGGGTGTTCTTGGTTATCTAAAGAAGTCCAGGGACTTATTGCTGACCATAGGCAAGCCACCATTCCTGAACTCTGTTATATGTCCTATTCTCTTTTACCTGTTTTATATCTTCTTTGCAAATTGCATAATCTACCTGCATGTTTTGTTTTACAAATACCGCGATAGTAACTTGGCTCCCCCAAGTTATCACCTCGTGTCCCTCGAGGCACCACCCCGATGTACCTACCATTTTATCCCTTAGATCGGGAGTATGATGGATAGCATCCTACCCCGTTGGAAAAACCCCGGTTTTGAGAAAATAAACTGTTTTGGGATTTACCCAACCACAAATGTTTCAAAACCCTTTTGTAAAACCTTTGGAAAAAGGCATCATTCCAAGCGGATGTTTTAGCAAAAGAAATGGCGATGATGAGAAGTGAGAAGGTGATGGGATGTTCTACGCCTTTACTGGAACAATTTTTATCCGCGCAACCACATTACCCCAGGTGCTGGGGCTTAACTCGTAGTTTGTCCGCATTAGCCGAGGCAACTTCTACCATGCTTATAGGGAGAGATCCCTGGAATTCTGGGAAGGCGCCACCAGATCAAGGATCTGAAGCCTGTTGCTTGTTTCGGCAAGAGTGATCCTGAACTGGCAGGAGGCCGGTGCAACAATTGGGTCTCCCACAGACGGTATGACTTGGAGTACGGAAGGAAGTGGAGTCACCAGATTTAAGGTATACGATAAGTTGCGGCTTGGGTATGCGCGTGTACGGAAGGCAGGTTTATGGTTGGGAGCCACATACTCATTGCCGGGGAGAACAAACCCAAGAGGAAAAGCATGCCTTTGCTAAGGTTGACAAGCAAAAGGTTAGGTTTGATTATCCGGACCCCCATCTAAAGTGGTAGTGGGCCGTGGTTGTATCCCAACGGATGTATTGATTCTTTTGGGGAAAGTGCACAAACTCTGTAGAGTATAACCTATTCGAATAGCCGTTTCCATGGTCAAGGACGGCTGTAAAGGTGTTGGCTAGGAGTACCCAAACTGTGCTTGTGTGGGACACAAGGACAAAGAGGACGAAGGTTCCGGGGGAACCCGAGTTCGAAAGCTTTGTTTTGACCCGAGAGGTCAAAGATGTTTAAAAAGGGTTTCTACTACAAAAATGTTTCCAAAACTCTTTTTCAACAAAGATATGGAGATGTCTTGATTTATAACACTAAAGAATGTTTTCAAAACTCTTTTTCAACAAAGATATGGAGATGCATAACCTCAAAAGTTAGTGTAAGCTTTTCAAAATCAACTCCAGATAGAGCCATCTCGCCACAGCCAGAATTGCATTTCCTTGTTTCACTTATCTTGGTGGTTTGCGAGTACATTCAAAAGTACACATGGATATGTCCCTGGCTATTTACTTGGCCAGACTTTCAGGAGTTTAAGGTGACGTCCAGCGAGCTAGGCCGTGTTCCCAGTCAGTTGCCTGTAGGTTGAGGCACGATTGGGCTCTTCGCTTGGTGATAATCCGCTGCTAAGGATGGTGTAGCCATAATGGCATTTATGTAAGACTTATAAATTCCTTATGTCTCGGATGTTGTAATGATACCTATCGGTTATGTTCCACGGATCACTGATCATGGGAACGTGGATGTATGCATAACAGGGATTTCTTGGATGAATAATCCAGGGAGGCCCACAGTCTTGTGGTATGAGATTTAGAGTAGAAGTTCCTCACAGTGGATCGTCGTACATTATGATTAGTATAGAACAATCAATACCATAGGTTTTATTATTGTAGCTTACTTGGATTTATATATTCATGATAGAACCACAAATGCATCCCATGGAAGAAAGACGTCTAGAAAACATCACGAAAAACAATGCGCAGATGCAACAAATGGGTGTTAGGCCCCTTGTTTATGCATCTCCCACTGAATTATCCCCCCAAAAGAGCAAGGATGAAGGCTCTGGATCTGACTATTACCCCGAAGAGGAGGAGGATGATGAGCTCCATGTTGTCCCCTTACTTTCCTACTCATATTTTGTGTAATTATTTTCTTACTCAATTTTCCATATATGTTGTTGCCTTTTATTACCCTGAATTGGCTACCTTTGAATTGTGTAGACTAAGAAGAGGAAATATAAGAAGTAACCTGTCGTCATGACAAGGATGGTTGGTGGTGGTGGATCAGCTACTGGTGGTGGATCAGCTGCTCTGAAGCGCGTCTTAGCTAGCATAGTTAACTCGGCAAAAAGTACGAGACATACCAGGTCCAAGGGGAATCTGCTAGAAGTACTTCCACCTCCAATTTCTCCATGGCGACCATGAAGACCGCCAAGTGATGCGCCCTCTTCGCAACAAACTCAGATTCATGTAGATCGTAATGCTCATGGAGAGAAGGTAGCAGCCCAAATTGAGATGGCAGCACTCCATGGCAGGAAAATAGCAGTCCAAGACGAGCAGACAGCTACCCTAGGCAAGCAACCAACTCCACAAGGAAAGCACGTTATATTGTTTGAATGGCACTTATTATATGGTAGAACACTAACTCCACACTATATGTTTGTAGATGATTTTGGCCATCATACTTCTGAAGACACTATTAAACATGATGATCCTCAAATTGTCTTGAGGGAAAAAACATGGGGAAGTAGCGTGAGAACATGTCCAAAGGAGGATAGCTTCCATTTTCCATTCTTCTAGGAAGAACTATTACTTCCAAGTTCGCCACTGAGTGTGCAAAAACAGTCAGGACTGGTATGCCTATCTTCCCGCACTGGAAATAGTACAAGGAGAGGCCAGATGTCAGAGCAGAGTTCTACGATAGAGTTTCGATATGTTCTGTGACTCAACTGTCCTTTTCTTCTCATTATTGTTCAAGTAGAGGCTGATACATGATGTTTTATTTTAGCAAAATTTTGTCATGGATACATCACAATCGGAGGTGCAAGTTTCTTGCAACCAACAGATAATGAGGCACGCAATAAATCAAAGGCATCTCCTAAAGAAGGAGGTTTTTGACCCCTTCCCACTGAATGAAGTAACAAGGATATGTCCTATTAAACACATGAACAATGCAGAGTGGTGCAAGCTTGTTGATTCTTGGACTGACCCCAGGAACCAGGTCAAGTCTTGTCTACCAACTTCCCTCTGTTTGTGTTTAACCAGGACTGCCTCTTATACTCTATGCTCTCTCTTTGTGTACGCACATTGTCTAATAAACGGACAAACAAGAAATAGACTACCATATTACAGTGACTTGTTTTTCTGTGACAGCCGGGGCTTCTCCCATCACAGTGTGAAAAAAGCAACAGTAAGCCCTCCAGAGTACTTTTCATCTTTCTCATCGTCCAAAATTTCAATGCCATATCTCAAATGCGTATGATCAACTTGTAATTTGCTGCCTATTTTTCTAATGTTTGATTCTATTCCTAAAACTCAAGGCAACCATGGAAATCAAGATTGCACCTAATGCTACAAAGGATATCACTGAGGCTGAACAACCTCCTTCCACCGACACGGTGGACTATGCGCTGTTGTAGTACATCAGCATCCATTCTTCAAGACCAACCAAGACTCTCCATGAAGCGCAACTCAGGATCAGAGAGTAGGGAATGCGATACTGCGCAGTGCCATTGTGGGGTTGCAGATAGAGAAACTAGATGGCAAGGCAGTAGCCCTAAAGGAAGCGCAAGAAGTGTGGAAGAAGCTATACCAGGTCCATCTTTGTCATTTTCGTATAATTCAATACCCTGTTTGTCCATGAAGATGTGCTTGGAATTTTCTTGCTAGTTTTCTAATGTTTGCTTCTATAACTGTCAGGCACCCATTGGAAGCACGGTGGCGCCATCTGTTGCATAAGATGGCATTGAGGATCAAACCCTTGCTTCCACTGATGAAAGCATTCATGCTTCAAGACCAACCAGCTCTCTCCTTGAAGCATAACTTGGGGCTAAGAGAGGAGTGAATGAGGCACTGGGCAGACACGCTGCAGCATTGCTAAAGGAGATAGAAGAAAAGAATGAAGCATGAAAAGCACTTCAACAATTCTTAGCTATATTGCGTAAGTGAACTGGTGGTGTGACTAAAAGCTTGTTAGGATCTTTTCTTTATTTTGGTGGAAACTTATGTGCCAACCTATTTATGTCCCCTGAAACATGTTCCCTACAATTTCTGTCATTTTTATCTGGACCATGCAATCTAGCAAAGTTGCCAGCACTCTTCTCTGACATAAATAAAACCATCATGCTTGTTTAGTTGACAAAAAAATTTCCATCACCAGTCGATGCCGATGTGGCGCACATTCACTCGTCAACGTCCTCGACGAAACAAAAATGTCATCTCTTCTGCCCTGACAAAATGAGTTCGTCATGCATTGAAGATACGCGTCCAGCTCTGATTGGTACACGATTCGCGCTGCAGATGGACCAGTGTTTCCTTCCTATTGGTCCACGTGTCTCCCTGACAGTCGGCCACACGTAAGTTGGCCAGCTTATTGCCGTGACGAATACAAAACTCATCTCGCCCAGCGTGACGAAATGGGAAGGATGATATAAGCAATGTATGACGTTAGCAAACGGAGCTAGCGGAATCAGGCCGCGACAGAAAAAAAACGTCAGGAAGTAGATGACGTTGTAAATGACAAACATGACATCAGCAAACATCGTTGATGGTAGCTCGCGGTGTCGTCCGCCACGTGGCATCGTTCATGACGAAATAAAAATGTCATGAAAGACCGGGCCTGGGCCGGGCTGGTCTAGTTTGTCGCGACGCAATTGGAGGAACATCATGGACGGCCCGTGACATTACAGACAAAAAAACATCACGGATTGGATTATGATGTGAGGTTCATGACCTATTTTTTTCATCGCACAATTTATTGCAGATGGCCATCTAGGACGTTTTGACCCATATCCACGATGATATCAGATCATCATGAACTGCCCAGATTCTTGTAGTGTTTTTTTGGTTTCCCCCCAATGATTTCTTTGTTTGCATCTTCGTTTCTTCTTTGGTGTTTATCCCTTTCACGCACCGCATGAGTGGGGGCTAAGGATGGTGTATATCACCGGATCCACCCTCGGTCAGCACTAGGGGCTAAACTGTCGAGCTCTGAACTTGCGAACTAGCTGTAGCAATAAGTCACCTCACCCACGGTTCCCGGTGCTTGATAATCCTCACACGGAATGTGAAGGGAAATCATACACCGTGCGGAACCTACGATTGACTCGTCGAGCGACTATACAGAGAAAGTACACGTCCTATGATCACTTCCTCGAGGGACTTACGGTATAGAATTGAACGTACAGAGCCTACGGCCACCTCCTTAAGGGACGTACGGGACAAGTACAAGCCCTACAACTTCCTCGCAAGGGGACTTTTAGGGTGACCCTTCAGACAACCCCTCAAGCGGCATGCGGAACCTATGGTTGCCTCTCCGAGGGACTATACATGGAAAGTACGCGTCCTACGGTCACCTCCTCGAGGGACTTACAGGACGGAATTGAACGTATAGAGCCTACGTCCACCTCCTTGAGGGACCTACAATACATGTACAAGCCCTACAACCTCCTCGCTAGGGGACAAGCGGGGTGACCCTTCACACAACCCATCAAGCGGCATGATGAACCTATGGTTGCCTCTCTAAGGGACTATATAGGGAAAGTGCGCGTCCTATGGTCACCTCCTCGAGGTAGTTACGGGGATGGAATTGAACGTACAGAGCCCACGACCACCTCCTTGAGGGGCCTAAGGGACATGTACAAGCCTCGTAACCCTCTCATGAAGAGGGAAGCAAGGCGGCCTATGGGTAAACCCCTCAAGAGGCCCCCGCAAGACGCAAAGTCAAAGACCTCCTCCGCGAGGGATCGATAGGATGGGGCACGCCCACTCCCTCGGAGGGTCGGGAAAGCGATGACAGACAGTTAAGGCCCCATAGCAGGAAAGGTACCCTTACACATCTTAGCAAAGAAATGTCAGGTCTCAAAGTGATTCACGAGCATTACATGGACAAGAATCAAGCCACCCAGCGGTGCCATCGGAGTTCGCCTCGCCGAGACCTTCTTCCACTTCTTCAACGGCGGAGTCGTCTGAGCCATCGGCTTTGGCTCCTTCCTCGTCGCCTACCATGCACAAAAATTCCTTGATCAGTAGGTCGAAGAGCGGGGTGACACTCTCCTTGAGAGCCGGCACGGCCGTCGACTATAGCACGGACTGAGACTAGTTGATGTCAGGCGACACCTGTAGAAGGTTGGTGAAGAGGGACCTCCCAACAGTGGTCAACATCTCCTATCAATCTGAGGAAATCAAGTTATCCAGGCCCTGCGCCGCCGCACTTAAGGGGCTAAGAACCTTGCGCGCAAGCTCTAGGGACGCCTCAACCTCGCGGCCGACTGTTGGGGTTCCGCGTATGAAAACAATAAATTTTACTCTACGCCCCTGAACCCCCTAAAGCTGCCAGGACCTATCTATTAGTAATACAGTAACAGGAGGGGCTTTTCGCGAACTTACCCTTGAAGACCGAAAAGCGTTGTTAACGCTCAGGAGAGCGTGGTTGATGTAGACGAGCCGAAGCCGACCTCAAGGTCATGATGAAGTCCTTGGGCTCCTTGGCTCCAACGACTTGAGTGCCTCAAGTGCGACACCTCACGGGGAGTTACACACGTCCGGGGCTTGACGATGACTCCCGCTTCCCCGATCCAGCAGCAGTTGCGGAAGTAGAGCTCCCGGATCTGAATCCTACAGCACGACGGGGCTCCGCGGTAAAGATGTCTCTCGCTCGCGCATTCCAGACTGGGGACCACGGTCACGAGAGAGAGAGAGATTGATGCTATCAAAGCACTCTCGGGAGACAGTGATTGATATAGCCTCACGGTCTAAGGAATAGTCTACGATGATCCATTTCTAATCATCGTAACTTGAACTTCGTGACATGATCGGGTCACGATGTTTAGGTTGGGTATTGGTTCATCATCTCATTCTTGGAATAAGATGACTCCATTTCTAACTGGCATAAATGCCACATGATCAAGAAACATGATCATCAGTTGACCAATAAACCAGTGACTAGAGTTTCACTGGGAACCCCTGGTTGGTTGTATATCACAAGTGTATTGATGTTTCCACTCAATACAATTATAGCATGATATAAAACTTAATCATAAACTATATGAAATATGATAATTGTCCTTACTACTATTTGTCTCTAGGGCATATTTCCAACAGTCTCCCACTTGCACTAGAGTACAAATACACTAGATGCATTTGTTCTCAATCATTGGCACCATATATCTGGTACCCTGAACATGCTTGCTCATGGAAGAGGTTGAGTCTTGGGTCTGTACTTTACAGTCCCAAATCCTTTGCAACTTACTAATGTCACCTTGATTAACATTAATACTTTATCATCACATGATAGTATTTGTGTGTATGCATCGTCGCAACGGTGGCAGAACGAGGCCTGATTCCAGGAGCCTACAGTGACTTTAGATCAACCTTGAGGGCTTTATCATGGGCACTATGCCCTAGGACACATCATTCGACATTAAAAGCGAACTAGCCCTGCCATAACATTATACAACACTTTAGATGGTACCCTTATCTATTATTATAAATGTATTCATCGAAACACTAGTGCACTCTGTGCAACTTTCAATGTTTTTGTTCACCTCGCTTTCTACTTGACTTTAATCGGTCTTTACAGGAGTTTCCAACATATTCCCTTATAACACAACTCTTTATTTTTTAAGATATGTCATCCTTTTCGGATTTGGAAAATATATCCATAGTTCTCTACTAGATACTGCGGACAAACGTAGCTCAACATTCTATGATTCGGACTTAATCACTTTCAAACGTTCCTTATTTGTATCTCATATTATGCTAAGTTATCATCATGGTTTACAAAGATAGAACCTATGTCTCAACATAGTGGATGATGATCATCCTTTTTCTTTCTTTCAACCATTGATGTTAAACTTAATACTATTCCTAATTTGAGTCATTAAGGACCAGTTCCTTAATCAACTTCTATTCTAAAACCCCTTTCAGAATCCCTTGAGGAATACTACATAATATCATAATATACTTATTATCAACTTCTACACCTTATAAATCATTATTTATAAGTACTTGCGCTTTTATTCTTAACACCCTTAAGAATCACTGTATATGCTCCCACTCAAAAATATGTCAATCACATATTGTTTCAGGAAGACTTTCATAGCTCCCACTCAATTTATTGCAAATTGCACATCTACACACTCTTTTGAACAACTTCAAAATCCTTTGATCAAAAATCAAATTTTGAAGATTTACTATGAGATACTAGTACTTTACTAGTTTTAAATCCACTAGACATTCAACACATTTGAATCAAATTCATTTGAATTTGTCCAATACTTGACAAATTGTGCTTTTTTCATTCACCCCCTTTTTACACTATGGCTTTGCAGTCATTTGGGAAAATCCAAATAACCCTTTTACTTGTGAGATTCAGCAACGATGCTTTCTAATCTCAAGTGAATTTTGCTTCTAGGATTTCTCATAATTCTATTTTACCATTATTTCCTTTGTAGTTCGTAGGTATGTCACATTCCAAGAATCATGACAAATGATTCACAAATGTGTCCATATTAGATATGGATTACATTTTGAATCCTACTTCATGTTGTGATAACACTAGTGGGGAAAACACAATGATCAATATCATTGATTCTTTCCTTCTGTGAAGAGAACGTACAGGAACATTGTCCGTTGCGCTTCTCAATACTCTAATGCAGGGTTTTTAATCCTCATCGTGTTTTACACTATTTTCCATTTGCTTTATAATTGAGAAATATCACTAAAAGTGAGCTTTCTCAAGAATGCACCAAAATCCAAGCAGTACGAATCTTGCTTTTTCTTTTGGTTTCAGCTATGGATTTCGTATTCAAAGTTTCCAATGAATACTCTACAAGGACTTATTCGCTATTGTTTTGGTTATATCGAATAACCCCAAAACTTTCACGATTACAGATGGTTCACTACATTATAATTGAGTCCTAACTATTTCTAAGCTAATGGTCTCTACATCTACACTACAACGATTTATTTGGTGCCTTCTATTCACCCACTTTGATATCTAATATCACATTGTGATGCTTTGCATTTTGACGTTTCAAAGCGCATTACATTCCACAATTTCTTTTATGCCATTCTTATAAAGTTGAATTTCATTACTATTGATCAAATCATAGTAATTAGATTCCCTTTTATCTTTATACCCTTTGTTGATGAAACACGTCGATCAAATCAAATAATTTCATATTCATGTTTCCTTCGGTAAACTTCTTTACACATTTAAACAATCATTTAATGATAATTACCATTTTTTGTTAAAACACAATACATCGAATATGTATTAACTTTTAACAATTCATTAAACACTTTGTATTCAGGTGATACACGGTGTTCAAGTTATTTTGCCAAACTTAGGCATGATTTATCTGTGAAAAGAAATCAAATGACTTTCACATATTATCATTATAACTTTGTATTTAAACAATGGTTTCATTCATTAATGAAATATCATTAAGTTGGGTATTTTAAAGGCATTTCAATATTTTACAAATGTTCATGCATTATCAATTAGTTTCAAACAACAAAGATAATTCACATATAATCAAACAAGATATGAAAACGAATAGAAATCATTCATAAAAGTGGAACAACTGTTTGTTACAAACTCATATGAATAACCGTCTCACAAAGTGTGAGACACACTAAAGAAGTTCACAATCTCTTGATTACAATAATCATCCTAAACATAAACTAAATGATAAATGTCGAGGGAGTGTGTCGTCGGCCATCATCATCATGCTCGCCATCAACATGCAACGTCACCTCCTCTCCAGCAAGCACCTCTCATGCAGAAGGACATGTTTTCAGCAAAACAGAACAAGTATCAAATATACTTAATACTCCAAATGTGTTTGCAAGATTATAACATTTATAAAAGTATATATCAAATATATACCTTTGTCATTGATGACTCCAGCGACGTTGGGTGCATCCATCACATTTCTGAAATGTGATATGAACTCGAGGAAATCCAGTGTTTCCGTGTCGCCTCTCATAATGCAGATCCTGACTTGTGCTTGGAAGCTTGGTGGAAGCGACTGTAGCACAACTCCCATCGCAAATGAGCTTGAGAACCAGTTGTCCAGGTAGTATGCTAGACGCATGTATGCATCGTATATGCTCAATAAGTGCTCGTCCAGTGAGGAGCCCTCCTTCATCTTTATGGAGAGGAAAGTCCCCCATCAGCTCATACTCCCACATGCACACTTGTTCCACGAAATGCGTTCTCAGATGTGCCATGACCACTCTGGGTTTAAGACTTCCCACCATTGGCCATAGCCCATCCTCCATTCTGAGGCGCATCATCACTGATATGAATGTGGCCATCACACGACGATGGCAACACAGATCCCGTTGCTCTTTGGTCTCATGAGAATAGGGTGGGTCCAAATACATCTCGCAAGTCATGTAGGCAGCAACATTGTTCTCACCAAGGAGATCAAACAGGCATATGACCCATGCAGAAAAGTTGGATCCATCTAACTTGACCTTATCTCCTTTTAACCAATCATCGATAGGAAAGGTAATCTCGGCAAGAACCATTTTCTACATTTATAATTGTAAAAGGAATTTAGACTAAGTTTATAATTAAATGAGTTAATAATAAGTCCACTTAGAAACACCTATTCCCAGTGAGGTTTCCTAGTGATAACACGACCCCTATCAGCCACATCTCCACCGATCGTCACAGCCATCAATGTGGGTTCAAGGGTGGACGCTAAACGTCGGTCACATCATTCATGCGATTCGTGCTCGATATTTCGACCATCCGTGTTCCGAGGCCACGCTTCTTTGGCGTGCTAGGCTCGCCAACTCAACCTTAGTGTATTCGCTGTGCAACATGGCTTACACCCACTGTATGCAAACGTAGATATGTCTGACACCCAGGCCTGTAACCCTGGATCGCCTCATACCGAAGAACTTTCTTGGTGGTGCAAACTAAGGGGGAACACAATCGTTGGTAATTTTAACAGGGATCATCTTATTAGGCTACCGTCGAGTATCTAATACTAGCACACAATAAGATATACAAACAATAACATTGAATGTAAATGTGATGTGATATGGTCCTTCAGGTCGTGATCTCCATCCGTCGTCACCGGGTTCGGGCGCCAGGGTTCCGGCGCCGTAGACACCAGGGTACCGGTGTCATTCCGGCATGGTAGTTCGTCACCTCTGTGACTATCTACTACTACGTAACAAAAGGTAATCACTTTGCCTTTGCCACAACCATATCACAAAGCAACGCCCCCCTGCAAAAAAAAATTAGACGCCTTTACTTTATCTTTGCATGTTTTACATGGCTGAATGGGCTTTCGCACAAGAACCATTCTTACCTACGAACTTTCATCAGAACGCTGATCGAGTAGTTGTCTTTACTACACCCCTTTTGGGCCCTCCGTTGCAAATGGTATACCAACTAATGCGAGAGAGACAGACACCCCCCTAAGCCACTTTATACAGTACAAGCCGTATGTCAAGCATGGACCAGTCTCGCGAATGAACGCGTAAAGTCGGTTGGGGGCCTCTTCATCAACCATTACTGCGGTATACACAAGTACACGTGGGAGGGTAACAACTAAAAGATCAACGCCCACATGCTACATCTCGTGTGTTCTACCCGTAGTAGCATTACTATGCATAGATCAACGCCCACATGCTACATCTCGTGTGTTCTACCCGTAGTAGCATTACTACGCATAGATCTAGCTCTGATACCACTGTTGGGCTTCCGCGTATGAAAACAATAAATTTTACTCTACACCCCTAAAGCCCCTGAAGCTGCCAGGACCTATCTATTTGTAATACAGTAACGGGAGGGGCTTTTCGCGAACTTACCCTTGAAGACCGAAAAGCGTTGTCAATGCTCAGGAGAGCATGGTTGATGTAGACAAGCCGAAGCCGGCCTCAAGGTCGTGATGCAGTACTTGCGCTCCTTGGTTCCAATGACTTGAGTGCCTCAAGTGCGACACCTCGCGGAGAGTTACACATGTTCGGTGCCTGACGATGACTCCTGCTTCCCCGATCCAGCAGCAGTTGCAGAAGTAGAGCTCCCGGATCCGAATCCCGAAGTGTGACGGCACTCCGCGGTGAAGATGTCTCTCGCTCGCACAGTCCAGACATGGGACCATGGTCACGAGAGAGAGGGGAAGAGAGAAAATATCAACTGGAGGTCCTCCCAAAAGTGTGAAGACCTTTATTGATTATTGTTGTATTTAATTTGGCCAAATACCCCCACTATATCAACTGGTGGGGTGGCCGCCGACCACCCTAGTGGGCCCCGTGCGGGGGGCTAGGCCCAGCCGGCTAGCCCCTTGCCCCTTCTCCCTCTCTCCTTTCCCCTAATGGGCCCTCTCCCTCCGAAAATTGGCCCATTAAGCCTTTGACCATTTTAATTGATTTTTCTCTTTATTAAATAATTATGAATAAATGATTAAATCAACATTTAACATTCATTCACGCATTATTCAATCTCTGTGGCTATGGAACACCTTCCACCTCCACTCTGGACATCCTCCGGACTTACCGAAACCCTTTCGGTTTTCTCTCTACTATTCTTCGGCGATTCCATCTATCCTATAAACACTCTCTAAGCATCATGAAGCCCTTAAGCGTGATACCCCACGGTTCGGGAACACTCTAGACATGGTCGGGACACTCCCGCACCAATGATCAACAGAGGGACCTGATGGCCATGTGACCCCTGTGCGTTCTGCGAAGATTTTTCGTCGTTTGAACTAGGACAGTTGTGTCTTATTCCCTTTGTCTCTCGATACTTGCATTGCCCGAGATCTGATCAATGACATCCCCATGTCGTGTTCAATCTCGTTACTGAACAATTCTACTTAACTCGTTCCGACAAGTGATATCCCCGTGATCAAATCACACGCTGCGCAGCTATTGGATATAACCTCCCCAAGTGGGCCCTTGAGTATCTTCCCATCACATGGACGGACAAATCCCGCTCTTGACATATATTGCCTCAACGGTTTCCTTCGAGTACCTGAACACACCTTTATAACCACTGTATTACCAAGTGGCACATGATGGTATCAAAGCACTCTCGGGAGACAGTGATTAATATATCCTCACGGTCCAAGGAATAGTCTACAAGGATCCATTTCTAATCATCGTAAATTGAACTTCGTGACATGATCAGGTCACGATGTTTAGGTTGGGTATTGGTTCATCATCTCATTCTCGGAATGAGATGACTCCATTTCCAACTAGCATAAATGCCACATGATCAGGAAACATGACCATCGGTTGACCAATGAACCAGTGACTAGAGTTTCACTGGGAACCCCTGGTTGTTTGTATATCACATGAGTATTGATGTTTCCACTCAATACAATTATAGCATGATATAAAACTTAATCATAAACTATATGAAATATGATAATAGTCCTTACTACTATTTGTCTCTGGGGCATATTTCCAACACCGAGATGAAGCTCCAGCGCGACGAAACCTTCAACCCCCAGGAGAGGAAGGGTCGTGGTGCCCTGTTCTGCAAGGGAGGAGAAGGAATTACGCTGGGCCTCTAGCGCCTCGCTAGCCTCTTTCTTGTGCTCTTAGCAAGCCTAGGTAGCAACATAGGAGGTCTCCTTCAGAGCTTTAATATCGCCACGGAGATCCTCTACCTCCTGAAGCGAACCCTCACGGAGCTTCTTCTCCACCTCAAGGGGCCACGGAGCCTCGATCTCTCCTCTAGCTCCCGGGCGAGGCCCCCCAGAAATCCGACAACTTGGCGTCAACCTCTCAAGACTGAGCCTCAAGATCCCCCTGACACTGGGTCGATGTTGCCTCCCGAGCAGAGCCGCCTCTCTCACGGGCAGACAGGCATCCCCGATGTGAGAGGCCTAGGCTTCGGTATCAGCGATGATCTTCGCCGCTCATGCTGAGGCATCTCAGAGCATGCCTTCAACATTGAGGTGGGCTCTCTCCACTATGACCCCACCACCTTTTGGGCTCCGACAAGATCCTCCCGGTCCAGGATCAACTAGCGGTCATCATGGATCGCGGCAGACAATAACTGGTCTAGCTCGGTGCGTACGCCAGAAACGAGCTTTCCTAGGAGCTTGGCACATGGTGAGTACCCCGGCTCCACCACAACCAGCTCCCGAGACTCATTGTACTGCTTGCCAAATGGAGCCCCCTCAGGGGTATCCGACTGGAGCGTAGGAGTCAAGGGCGCTGGCCCAGGGGATGTGCGGCCTTCCGGACCTTGGACTTGGTCCATCTCGGGGCCACCTGAGTGTTGGCCAGGAGTAGGTCCCGAGATGAAGAGAACCGCGCTTCGCGGTGACCCCGGGCAGCGGTCATGTCAACTGTCGGTGCAGCATCCATGACCCCATCCTCGACAGGGTAAGAGGCTTCAGGGGGCCCCAAGGGCGGCCCTTGCCCCTTCAGCCACCTCTGTGACCAGGGGCGCTTGGGAGGAAGTGGCGAGGACCATGCACGGCGTAGAGGACCGTGCGTGGCGGAGAGTCTACCGCCTTCTCCTTGGAAGCATCCGGTGCAACTTGGACCTCCCTAAGCTGGTACAAGGGGCGCACCACTGGCTGGACCTTCCTGGCAGTGGTTCGCTTCAGCCGCAGCTGCTTTCCCGAGAAGCCTTCCCTGTATAGGTCCTCCGAGTGAGATGGGACTCAATGATTTGGGTAGGAAGGAGGGCTAGCTAACGACTTACCTGGTAGCACCCACGGCTGTGGACCGCACACCCCAGTTGCCCCGGGTCGTGCCTAGTGGAACGAAGGGCCCTGTAGGGTGAGATCCGCCACTTCCAGATGTGACTCCCTCAAGAGGGGAACTCTCCTCCGGTGTTCGTTTCCTTTGAGGTGCTTCCTGAGGGTCCGCCAGGCTAACGGAGTCCCCTGTTCCCGCGGCCTCCCTCGTAGTGGCCCCACGAGGGCCCACGAATGGGGCTACGGTGGGAGAGTCGATGTCCAAGGGGTGTGGACACTTGCCCGTGTGACAGGGAGGGAGAATACCCTACTCATCAAACTGAGGAAGCGAGGCCCGGATCTCTGCCCTACGAGGATCAAGACAGAGGGGCAAAACCTCCTTAGGAAGCTTGGAGGCGGTGGAAGTGTGCAGGAGCTCATGGATAAACCCCACCATCACAGGGTCATAGGTGACGCCATCCCCTAGGGTTAGGTGGTCTTGCGAGGCAAAGTCCCACAGATCCTTGTTATGCCTCTGTAGTGGAGCAATCCCGAGGCTAAGGAACTCCATGGCGACTAGAGTCCCCATCAGGCCGGAGGAGTTGAGAAGCTCAATACAAGTGACCAGGGCATCAACCTTGTCCCCCTCCAGGTTCGCTGTGGACCATCGATTGCTAACCTTCTCATCCAGTGCGGCGGGAGGCATGAGTCGGTGGCTGTCCTCCTGCACAGCCATCAGGAGCCAACGCTTCCAAAAGTCCTCCACGTGTTTTAACCAAGCCATTTGGGGCCCGAACGACCCCTCCTTCATGAAGGAGGAGCAACCAGCTATGCGGGAGCTGGAGGTGTTGCGGAGAGCATACATTTGGCGCAACAGCGCCATCGAAGGCTTCTCCCCTATGAACATCTCGCACCAGCACGTGAAGATGGCGAGGGTGGTGAAGGAGTTGGGATGCAGGTGGAGGGCGTAGATCTAGTAATGGTCCAGAACCGCCATGAAGAACAGGGAGAATGGAAGATTCGGTCCCGTGATGACGGTGTGGTAGAAGAACGGGCACACGGGGCCAGAAAGGCTTGCTGGATCCACCAACCCAGGCCACACCTGGGTCTCCACCCACTTGTTCCAGTTGGAGACGAGCTATGAGCAGCATTGGTCGAGCCTAGAGTTTGTCCATATTATGCAAGGCATAAGCACCTCCCCAGTCTACTCCTCCTCTTCCCCTAGAGGGGGCCGGCCAGCGATAGTTTCGCCTTCACCGCTACCAAAGCTCCCCGGAAGACATTGTGTGTGGCGAGTGTTGACGGTTGTCTACGGGAGGGAAGTGCGACGAAGAAGGCAAATAAGAATAGATCTTGGTGTGAAGGGGCTACCCCTTCCTTATAAGCCGAGCTTCGTTCCAGATGGGGGCGCACTTACCGAGAAGGCGTCTCGGGAACCTAGAGCGGCATGCGTACCGCACAGTGCCAGCCGTCAAAATGGGCGTTCATCCCTTCATTACCACGGGCGTGGCTCCCGGGCTGAACGCCCGGGGGCTACTATCGGATACCTGGTACAGGGGGTACTCTGATATGTCCACGATTGGCTTGCACGGCGGGACTCCTATAGTCCTCGCGAGGGAAGGGATGCTTACCTCTTGAGGGGCGTCTCGCCACACCCTCCCGACGGCTTCAAGAGGGGAAATCCACCTAGGATATCCCCCACAAGAGGGCCCGAATCTATGGCACCTCGAGAGGGGTGTGGATGTGCCCATCAAAGGAAGACGACAAGAAAAACAGTGGCATTGGGTGCCCCACGGCGCGGTCCCAAAGTCAGGGCCTTGATCAAAAGCAAGGAACACAAGGTCCAGACAGGTTGGATGGATGGCCTTAGTAGGAGCAGGTCCGTCCTTGGCTACTTTGGTGCAAGAAGGAAAACCATGAGCGCCAGGTGAAGACAAGTGACGCTAAAGGGAGGACGCTTTACGGGTGGATGGAGAAGATCCCTGTCGTGGTATTGCTGAGGAGTATGCCATGGAGGGGTCCTCATAGAGCATGTTTAGAGATGTGGGGTAAGGCGGAGAGTTGGCAGGTATGAGGTAACACAGCTTACCCAGGTTCAAATCCAACAACAATGGTGGAACTCTACTCCTACTATAAATTACTATAATGGAAATACACCAAGTTACAAAGATTGGTTCGTTGTGCAATGGTGTTGTGAATCATTTATGTTGTGCCCCAAAGGCTCCCATAGCTCCGTCTTATAAAGGCCCTAGAACCTAGGGTTACAGGGAAAGGACCTTGCCGGACAAGTTATAGAGTCCTACACTAATACTAACTAGTCTTCATGTCTTGTACTCCAAGGCTCCGAGCATGTCGGTGAATCCTACGTAGCCTTCCTATATCTAGCATTGGCCGCCCTTCTAGATCCATCTAAGTGGGCCAACCAGTAGGCCATGGGCCGTTCTACCAACTGTGGGCCACCCGGGTTAGCCGGATTAGAGACGTGCTATGGTGGTATCCATTTATCCCCAACAGTAGCCCCAGGAGGACTTTGAGATCTTGCGCCGTCTTGCCTCTCAGTCTTGAATGATCCCTCTAGGTGATGCCGACAATTCGTCAAGCAATAACTCGAAGGTCTCCCCAAAGAACACTGCAGTCTTCTCTGTCTTTGTAATGTAGCCGGAGATTCTATCAGTCTTTATTTCTAGAGTCAGCTATCTTCCGTCCTCAATGGAATCTTCAGATGTGACTACTCCACTGCAACGGTAAGAAGATTACGTAGGCTGCAGCCTACGCTACCTCGAAACTATTTTTATGTGCGCAAAATCTAAAACGTTAAAGCAGAAAAGACAGAGGATGCGGTTAAATTACCACAAATGCTCATCTCCACGTCAGCAATGCTGCATCCGTCAGATCTTTTTGCACGGATCTTGACGCTAGGGTCTATATATTTTAACTGCGGTTGGAATATTTTATATACCCGCATTCTTTCCTGTGTCTTCTTCTTCCTCCAGCCACGCGACCTTTCGAGCTCTTCGACGGAAAACCCTAACTAGAGCCTTCTCTCCTCAGCATATCCTTCCACCTATGCAATGGTCTCCAGCAGCAGTGCTCCCTCAACGGCGGCGACCCTCGAGGCTTCAACGGAGCCATCCCGGGGAGTAACCGTCCCACCTGAGGGGGTTATCGTTCCCATCTCTGCCATGGTGGAAACCACCGGTGGTGACCAAAAACGGGCAGTTCCAGATGCTGCAGAAGAAGATGGTGACTCTCACAAGGAATTATGGAGGGGTTCCGACCTCTCCGCCGAAGATTTTTAGGAGCTCATTGTCGAGGGGTATCTCCTTGCGACGGAGGGCTTGGCCTAGCAGCCGGCACCAGCCAGCGATGCGTGACTCCTTCCCCCAAGCCGGAGAGAAGGTGTACCTCAAAGTTTAGCTGGTACGTGGCGTAAGCCTACCAGTCTCCGACTTCTTCCTGGACATCCTTCATTACTTCTGGGTACACCCCCAAAATCTCTCTCCCAACAGCATCCTCGTACTCAGCAATTTCATAGCTTTGTGGGAAGGATACCTAGGAATTAAACCTAGCAATTTTATCTACTTCTTTACCATTAAGAGAGAGTCCATAGAAACCAAGGATGAGTTGCGGATCTATGGAACCATTAGCTTTAAGATGCGGCCTAGCCGGTGCTTCCCCGACATCATGGGCCACGAGTCTTGCAAGAACTAGTAGCACACATGTTTTTATGGCATAGACATTCCTCTGCCCGGCTGGCAAAACACGTACCCCGACTTTGTCGATGAGGCTGCCTCCGAAGCTCCCACCTAGGGGTCCCAAGCCTCCCATCTATACAACGAAGAAGCCAACCGCGCCATAAGGCGGATTGAATGGCTCGTAGACGGAGGTCTAACCGTCTTGGACCTAGCCATGTGCTAGTTCACTAGGCGGATCTAACCTCTACAGCACCGCGTCGAGCTGATGTGCATGTACTTCAATAGCCGAAAGGTTCCTATGCGTATCTTGCAGTAGAATTTCTCCAATGACTCCATCAAGGTCCGGCTAAAGGACATTGTCAAGGTGAAGGACAGGAAGCATGGCTTCAAGATCATCTTTGACATGTTCGAATGCGGCAAGTGCCCATAGGTAGCTTTTGTTTCCTTTGTTGCTCGTTACATATACTATAAATATTTTCCATCTTGAAGTCATCGAACTAACATTCCTTTGTTCTACAGCTGGGGACCTTGGCGGTGGATCAAATGGCCTCCCAAGTCTATGATCCCAAGCTAAAGGATATCCAGGTAGTGTCCGACGATGATGCCTCCAAGGATCATCCAGCTATGGCAGCGTAAAAGCGGAAGAGCTCCACCTCTGACGCTGCTTCCGAGGGAAAGAAGAAAAAGAAAACAAGGTGTGGAATCTCCAAAAAATCCACTACCGCTTTAGAGGCGGAGAAGAAGAAGTCCATCAACATCCCCTTAGCTAGGTCATCAGCTGTAATGTAAGCATATTCATTCTCCAACTTTAATTTTCATTGCACCTATTCAATTCCTATACTTATATTGTGTATGTTTTAGGAAGAAGTCTGGTGTTGGTTTGAAGCGGACCTCCAAAGATGTTGGGGGTTCCAAAACGATCTGCGACAAGTTTTCTAAGTCGTCTCCCGCTGCTACTCCCCTGACCCCTGCCGCCAAGCCTATAACAGGTCCCACTGGTCCTTCATCCCCTGTAATCCATGAGACCTCCATCGTGGAGATTGATGTCAATCCACGATGGATGTCTTCGGCTCTGCCGGCATGGATATTGCGCCTAGGGGCCAGGAGACATGATATGTTGCTAACGTATCCATAATTTTTGATGTTCCATGCTTGGTTTTTATCTACATTCTTATGTTTTGTTCCAACTTTGGAGTAATTTTTATACACTTTCTTGGACTAACCTATTACTAAGATGCCACAGTGCAAGCTGCCTGTTTTCTGCTGCTTTTGGTTACAGGAAAGTCAGAAAATGAATATTCTCAGAATAGGATGGGACAAAATCCAAAGTCAGTTTTTCACCGAGGGGGACACGGAGCCAGAATACGAGACGGAGAGGGTCCCGAGGGCTGCCACACCAGCTGGCCATGCGGCCAGGCCTAGCCCATGCCATGGGGTGGTGTGGCCGCCTAGGGCACCCCCTCGGCCTCCCCTTCCGACTATAAGATGCCTTCGATATAGAAACCCTAAGAACCCGATCAAAATTCCACGAAAGAGTCTGTAGCCTCCGTCATCTCCATCCCTAGATCGGGAGGGATCTGAAGCTCTTCCCGACATCCTGCCGGAGGGGAGAATTCACCCTGGAGGCCTTCTTCATCACCATGCAAGCCTTCGGTGTGATGCGTGAGTAGTTCATCCTTGGACTATGGGTCCATGTAGTAGCTAGATGGTTGGTTCTTCTCCTTTGTGTTATCATGTTTAGATCTTGTGAGCTCCGTTCATGATCAAGATCATTTATTTGTAATCCTACATGTTGTGTTTGCGGGGATCCGATGGATATTGAGATACTATTTCAGATTGATTATTGATTCTATCATGTCTTTGTTATTTGTGATCTTGAATGCTTTCCATTGTTAGTAGCTATCTTGGCCATGTAGATGCTAGCAACTCCAAGAGTTAGTATTTATGCTCGATAGTGGGTTCATGCCTCTAGTAATCTGGGGAAGTGACGGAAATCTGTAAGGTACTAGATGTGTTGTTGCTACTAGGGAGAAAACATCAATCCTTTGTTCATATAACAATCGTATTGTTTACTTTACATGCAATGCGTAATGCAATTATCTATTGCTTGCAACTAAATACTGGAGGGGGTTCGGATGATAACCTGAAGGTGGATTATTAGTCATATATGAAGTTGGATTACGGTCTATGTATAATGTTGTAATGCCCAATCAAATCTCAAAGGAGTCAAGATGATTAGTATATGCATGTATGCTTTCTCGATGTTTTTCAATTGCCCCGCTGTAATTTGTTCGCCAAACATATTATCTATCTTAAGGAGAGCCACCACTAGTGAACTATGGACCCCGTTCCTCTCTTTTATCATCAATCTACAACTTTTACTGTTTTCTATTTACTTTCTGCAAGCTTTTCCTTTCTTCCACACAATACGTTTTATCCGTTGGTTTCAGCAAAACTAGTGAGATTGAGAACCTCACTTTAAGTTGGGGGCAAAGTTCCGTGGTTGTGTTGTGCAGGATTCCAAGTTGGCAACAACACCTTGGAGGTGTTTTTTTGCTCCTACTGGTTCGATAACCTTGGTTTCATAACTAAGGGAAAACTTGCTGCTGTGCTCATCATACCTTCCTCTTGGGGTTCCCCAACGAGATCGATATATTTTGGGCCATCAAGCTATTTTTATGGCGCCGTTGCCGGGGAGACAAGGACATCTTAACAAGGGGAGTCCCTCATAACCAATCTCTTTACTTTGTTATTTTTTTTTGCTTAGTTTATTTTCTTGCTTTGTTGGCTTGTTTCTTTATCGAAAACACCAAAAATTAGTTTTACTAGTTTGCTTCTTTATACTAAAAATACAAAAAAAATTAAGTCTTTCTATAGTTGTTACCTCTTTCTTAGCTCACCATGTCGATCCCTAAGTTCACCCTGAAAGACATTTCAATAGGTAGTGGCTCTATAATTGGAAAAGATAATATTGAAGAATTCTTTAATCATGTTAGTAAGCATGAGGATATTGCGGATAGACCCCTTGCAGAACTTGCTCCAAATTATGAAATTGCTCCAGCTTCTTTAGTTCACATGTTGGAAGCTAGGTTTGTTAACCTTAACCCCTTAATATAAGTAATATTTCTTAAACTTGAAGAAATTGAGGACCCTTAAAGAGAGATTTTATTCTGGAAACTTTGCTTAAGGAATTCTATGATGTTGCCAAGGAAGCTTGGAAAGTCTTTGAACGTTTTAATATGCTAGGCTCATGTGTATATGTTATTGTTACACGGGAAAATATGGACAAAACCGAACCTAATGGGGAGGAAACTAAGATACCAATACCTTTTAAACTTGTAGAAATGCATGAAGCCATAGAAAAGAATCTTGATTGGATTGTTCCTGAAAATCCGTTTGATGAAAATAGTGAACCTAAGAGAATTGAGAGAGGATCCTCTAGAACTTATTTGGATGAGATACCTTTTCTTGTTGAAGATATTTCTGGTATCACTTTTAATGCTTCTTCATTTGAGAACAGTTGATTCCTTTCTTGCTTCTTATGCCTAACTTAAAGGCGTTAAAGAAAAGTACTTATTGGGAGATAACCCAAAAGTTTTAGATGAGTCTTGGAAGTTATTACCTCTGTAATAACCGCTCCTTATCCTTTTTATTTGCTTTTTGTGCCAAGAGTAACCTCTAATGAGAGATAAGTAATGCTTGGGAAAGTTGCTGTCACGAAACTGATTTTTGTTCTTCACCGTAAAAATTCGTGTAACATCTCTGTACGTCGGTTTTAGGCGTGAATATTTGTGCTTCTTTACCAGGTTGTTATCTAACTTTTGTTAGTACAACACTTTTTGATTTGAGAAACAGAAGGTCTTCGAATAAATTCGTTTTTACCTGCTAATCTGTTTTGACAGATTTCTGCTATTATTTGCATTTGCTTCTTGTTGGTTCCTTTTTGAGTTCTTTTGGGGAATTGAGATTTTTGAGGGAAGTGCTATAGTAGCTTGTGTTTTAATGGAAGTTTTATTGGTGTTGAAACTGAACCCAAAGATTTATTATCTTGAGTGCACCTAATGTTGCTAATAAAGATTGTGTGAAGTTTTGTATGAAGGAAAATTTTCAGATTGCTTAATGTGCCTTGGAGTGCCACGCGTGTCACCCCAAGAAATCTCCAAGAAGTACAAGAGTCAAATCTTGGGGATGCCCAAGGAATCCCCTTCTTCATCAATAAAAATCCCAGGTTTCTTCCAAACACTTCATTTTTATTGTTTCATGCACAGTTGTGTTGTTCTTGGAGCGTCTTCTTTTTCATTTTTGTTTTGGTTTTCCGTTTTCTTGGTTTTCTTAGTTTGCTTGAATAAATTGGTTGGACGCCCTCTTTCATACATTAGTTTACAAGTATTTTGGTTTGGATTGGAAAAGAGTAGGAAAAGTGCATGCTTAAGTGGTAAAAAGAGCTTGTTTTTGACTGTGGCCTATGCTTTGTCATGTCATGCTTGGTATTGTTTTGGCTCTATCCGTAGTGATTATGTCTGTAGCATGAATTGTTATAAACAATTGAGATTTCTTAATGTGCCTTGGAAGGATCATGCGTTGTTTTAGCATATTAAAGCATAGTATTGTGGTATTCTCCTTTGATGCTTTATTTGGGTTGACTTGGCGCATGCTCACACCATGTTATGACTATCCCAAGTCACCATAGCCTTTATGATCCTTTAGTTTTAGACTTGTAATATCACTTTAGGCTTTAATCAATGATGTTTTGTCGCTTTGCATGATTATGGGCATTATTGCTCTCTTAGTTGGTCGCTCCCAGTCTTTTGCTAGCTTCCGTAATCAAGTATGAGTTCCACTCATGCATCCAACTCCTAAAACCAAGTTATTCCAAAGAGTCCACCATACCTACCTATTAGCATTTGCTATTCCAAGTATATTCATGTTCTTATCTACCTTCCGAATTAAATTTGCTATGTGAAAATTAGTGATTAAAGCTCTCACGAACTTGATGGCACACTTTACTTTTCTTGCCCTTAATAAACTTGTACCATTGTGCCATCTATGTTGTATATGCTTGCACTTATATGTTGGGGATTAGCAGAACCATGTTGTGATGGGGAACGCTTTCAACATTGCACTTGTACTTTGTACCTAGTTGATATCATGTTCTTTTGTCTATGGATGTCGTCGGTGTGAAATTAAAGGGGAGCTTGTAAGTCCATGGAGTTATGTATGTGTGTTAGAGAAATGCCTGGGCCGCCGGTCTAATCTATGTTGTCATGGTGGAAACCTGCAGTGTAACCATAATGAGCTGTCTATGAAGCATTCTTCTTATAAAAAAGAGTCAGAAAAAAGAGAAAAAGAAAAAGAGACATGAGAAAAGAGGAAAGAGAGAAAAAAGCACCATTTTCCCATGGTAAAAAAGAAGATTTCTGAGATGCTCATTGTCTGCTTGCCTTGTCATTTTGATATGGGGATTTTTCCGTATCATCGGGCCAGGGGTACCCCATTGGCGGTTTTCTATGATACACACGTACTTACGATGACAAGAACTTACCGGTGACTAAACTTAAGTAGCATGAGGAGCGACCCTCGTATTCAAGGAACATGAGATTTACAACTTATACTTTGTCAAGCATATACTCCATAGTTTGTTCACTTTAACCTTAATCACTTAAAGATGCTTATGATAGGGGAAATGAGAGCTGAAAGCTAATAAGTACCATAATTTTTGGAAGCTATTTATGAGACTTGAATCCCTACTTCCTTCTATGAAGGCCTTTCTTTTACTTTTATGTTGAGTCTCCACCTTCTATCTTTATGCACCAATTTTGAGAGCATAGTGGACATTCTTAGTTTAATGTGCATTGTCCCAAGACTTGTTGATTGATGCATAACTTTGATATTGCTTGTTCTTAAACTATTTGTATCTAGTCACCCTTATAAACTTTGAAGGTGTCCTGTGCATTTATATTTGCTACTCTATGAGGGACAAGCTGAATGCCACTATTCTATGTTTTATTTATGTGAAACAAACAAACGTCTTGCAAAGCATTGTTATGCATGAATTTTTTGTCTGTGCCTTTTCATGTTGCAACATAGTTGCTATGTTTTATTGCTAGAACTTTATCTTTCATGCTATGTTGAAGTACTATGATCCCAGCTATCAATGTTTTACAAATACTTTGATCAAGTTTATGATGGTGCATGTCACCTCGAAAATTATTCTTTCTTTTTATCACTTACCTACTCGAGGACGAGCAGGAGTTAAGCTTGGGGATGTTGATACGTTGCTAATGTATCCATAATTTTTGATGTTCCATGCTTGGTTTTTATCTACTTTCTTATGTTTTGTTCCAACTTTGGAGTACTTTTTATACACTTTCTTGGACTAACCTATTAACAAGATGCCACAGTGCCAGCTGCATGTTTTCTGCTGTTTTTGTTCCAGGAAAGTCAGAAAATGAATATTCTCGGAATTGGACGGGACAGAAGCCAAAGTCAGTTTTTCACCGAGGGGGACACGAAGCCAGAATACGAGACGGAGAGGGGCCAGACGGCCGCCACACCACCTGGCCGCGCGGCCAGGCCTGTGTCAACACCTGAATTTTTAATCCCAAATGCCTGTTATGCCATACATCAATCCCAGAATTACCATTTTTGCGAGACATAACAGATTGGATATCACAGTACATCATCCATTACAAACCATAATAAGGTCTTAGACAAATAAATGATCTCATGATCCAGTCTTAATACAAACAAGCAGCAGAATAATAAGCGTAGCGGTGGGCTCCATCTTCAGTGTCACAGGCAATGCTGACCATGGGAGATTATCCTAGTTGTCGTAGCTGTCCTACTGTCCTTCTTATGGATAGTCCTCCTCATAGTCTAGCCACAGGAATAGCCAGGGACAAAGCCATGAGTACTCTTTAAGTACTCGCAAACTATCACTAACAAGTAAGGTAGTTCTATTAGGAACGCTAAGCTCTAAGTTTATTTGCAAAAGCTAATTTGAAACCTAAGCTGAGTTCAGAAGTAAAGAAAGCTACTTTAATGTTCTAAATCACTTCAGTGGGGAACTTAATTTTCATAGTCACAACCCTGTTGTGGTCAAGTCAAGTAACGAATAATTTCACAAGTCATTTTGAAAACATCTGACGATGGAACAATATAGCCACTCCAACGGTCCATGACCACGAACGCGGCTATTCGAATAGTTTGACACTCTGCAGAGGTGGTACACTTTCACCACAAAATTCGATACATTCATCAGGGATAACCATGAATCACCATACTTAGTATGCGGATAATCAATCAAAACCTTCCAATTACACACTCTAGTATAGGCACCTCCCCTATGATCTTGGCCTCCCAGCCATGGCCATCTGCCATCCTAGGCACTGCATAGGTGGACATTATCAAGAGGTAGCCTCAGCTCAAACCTCTTCCACGAGGGAACCCATACTAATGCATATAAACTTCCGCCTAAGCCTTACCCAATTTTGGTATTGTGGTTGTACGGTAACATTGGAATGGTATCACGACCGAACCCAACCATCAGTTTTTATAAAGGGCTAAGGCTCATGCCTCAACATTTTCATCATCATAAACCATTTGTGTTTCTCAACACATGTCAAAACATCTCAATAGAATGACTCATCATTCCAAGTTTTTCATAATCATTTTCACTAAGTATTCCCATCTAAAGTGATCAAGTTTTATGATTGCACTAGCCACTAAGGTTAAGAGTGTTTAGTAATGAGGGGTGCTAAATCTTCAATTGCATGCCATAGAATGACATCTAAGTATAACTAGATAGGCCAAGTTTTATTCTCTTTATGATATCTATAAGAAAAGTAAAGAACTTTGGTAAAGTAAATGAAAGTAAAGCTTGCAAGTAAAACTTAGGATGGGCATAAATCAAAATGGTATAACCAAAGCATGCTTAAGGAATTTTTCTTAGGTTATAAAGCTTGCATGTCTTAGCTTGCATTGTTAATGATGGCTTGCCTTGGTTGGTGATGTGGTTGAAATTCTCCTCGTCTTCTTCGGGTAGAACTCCTCCTCCTCGTAGACTTGGTCGGTACTATCGTCTATAAAGGAATACGGGATACACAATCACCAAAAAAATACTTAACTAGTCTATTTAGCACACTAAGGCACACACTTGATGATCTAGTATCATCACAATCATCACAAGATTTAAAGAACTAGTTTCAATATTTTATTTGAGAAAAGTAATTTCTACTCATTGAAATTAATTAAGATTTAATATTCTCCAATTAAAATATGGTATCATGTGGACACATGTCATCACCACATATTCCAATACATGGGAATGTGATTTAAAAAGGTTGGTCTCATTTTATAAAGTTTAAGTTTATTACTTAATCAATTTAAAGTGACTAGAAATGCCGAAATAGCATTCTTTTGGTACTAGTCCGAATTCAGTTCATGCAAACCTAAATCTTTTTACATATTCAAGTAGGTATGGTCAAATATGATTTTTGAGAGTTGGAATCAACTCAAATGCTATTGTGGTTGATTTTAAAAAAATGTTTGAATGCAGAAAAGTCTCTGTCTTGTTATTTTTGTTATATGTGATCTCTAACTACAAATGATTTAAATCCAACGGTCTTGGATAGATATTTTAATTATCTTTCTAACAAAATTTGAATCATGTTATTTGGTTAAGTAAATCTCGCTGAATTGATTTTTAATCTAGGCATAGAATCTAGTTTAAACCTAAATGGAAAAACACTAATTTGAATAGGTGGGCTAGCGCGGGAAACTAAATGGGCCAGCCCAGTGGTGCTCCACGGCGCAGAGGGGTACTGAGAAGATGGTCCCACATGTCTGCGGCACAACTAACATAAAGCGGTACAGGGAAAACTCAGCCATGCGATTAGAACTAAATCTACAGTTGTGGTTCGTCGTCTCCGGCGAATAGCTCCGCCGAGAATGAACCCTAACATGGAATAGTGGGGGTACATGGGGGCTCACCTGGGCTCCAGCTAGACATGGCGATGGGGGAGATCAAACTAGTAGACGACGGCGGTTCTAGGAGTGGTCGCAGCGGCTCCTGGGAAAGCTCCAACCGACGGCGCCTCTTCTCCTCTGCAGCGAGAAGCTCCGGCAAAATTCCGGTGAACTACGGCTCGATTGGCTCCGGGGAGAAGTGTGGGGTGGTCAGTGGTGAGAGGGGAGTGAGATGGTGTGAGGAATGCGTCTAGGGGTGGCCTCTATTTATAGCTCGAGGAAGGGGGCAGCGCGACATGGTCGGGCGGCGGTGGCGACATGGCTACAGGCTGCTATCGGCATGGCTACGAGCGGCGGTCGACGTAGTGCTCCCTGGCGATCCTCTACGGATTAAAGGTGCGGCTAGGGGTGGTGGCATTTGGTCGGGCGCGGCTGGTGCTCTACGTAGTAGAAGTAGCATTCGACATGGCGCACGATGGCTGCGGGTCAAGCGGTGGCAAACGGGCATGTCCGGGCAGTTCCTGGGGTCATGGCAATGCAGTGCGCATGAGCTACGGCCGAGGCGCGACATGTGCACGCTTGTCGGGCGCGGCGCTCTGGAGTGTGCTCGGCATGGCGCAGACGTTTTGGGCGCGGCGCTCTGTGGGTGGTCCATGGCTCTGCTCTGCTCGGGGAGGGGACAGACGGCGGTGGTGTGGCCTCACCTACCTCCTAGGCGTCGTGGGAGATCTCGTGGTGGTCTGCTGGGGATTTCCCATGGTCGACCAGTAGGGAGGGCTCGGGGTGGCTCGGCACTAGTGCAAACAGCAATGGGGTGAGGTGCTAGGGTGCTGGTTGGGACTAGAGGGGACAAGGGGAGTAAGAAGGGGTCAAATGAGTCGACAATGCATTGATCAAAACAGTAATAGTTAGACAGTTAATTCTGTGATCACTAGGTGTTTGATGAAATGGCCAAGATAAAAATATATTTGAATTTTTGGCTCAAATTTGGTGGGTAATCTATACTTATGCTTGGTGATCTATTCTTGCTTGGGATTGTCAAGGTGAACTAGTTTGGTTGGTTTTTGAGAAATGGTGATCTTAACACCTACACTTGATTCAATTTTCAAATGTCTTTTAAATTTCTTTGCTAAAAGTTTTTTGTAAGTTTGTAAAGTGGGCCTTGGTACATCTTTACTTGGTCTAGCAAGGAGTGAAAAGAGTTGAGAAAGTTTCTATTTGTAATTGACTTCTAGGAACACCTAAAGTGCCCTAGTGGATTAAAATGGTCAAAATGACCATTTGGTCTTTTTATTCTTATTTGATTTATTTTTCTTTGTATTTTGTTTGTAAATGGTCTAGATGATGTGGCATTCACCTTTAAGCCATTTCACAACATTTAGAACAATCAAACATGGCATTTTCAAACAATTCTACACTAATGCAAACACACATGCATTCATAAATCTTTTAATACTAAAAAGTTTTTGTTAACCCTAATTTGGGTGATTAGAATCTTGATAACCTTTATTAAAGTTTTGGGATGTTACAAACCTTCCCCCCCTTAAACAAAATCTCTTCCCGAGATTAAAGAAAAACTAGGAATTAAAGAGATCTAGAAACTCAGTCCTAATGTAATCTTCTTGCTCCTAGGTAGCTTCTTCTTCGGTATGATTGCTCCATTGGATCTTGAGAAACTTGATACTCCGGGTCCTAGTGGTTCTGAAGGCTTCTTCCAAGATACAGATGGGCACTTCACGATACGTTAGATCCTTGTTGATGTTAATGGCTCGGTGATCAATGTTCTTGAAAACTTTGGTATTCTCCGGAACTTCTAAGCATTTGCGAAGTAACGAGATGTGGAACACATTATGGATAGCTGACATCTCCTCAGGTAGTTCCAGTTGATAAGATACTTCTCCCCAGCGATTCAAAATCTTGAAGGGTCCAATATATCTGGGGGCTAACTTTCCTTTCAGCTAAAAATGTTGCATTCCCTTCAAAGGTGACACTTTGAGATACACAAAATCTCCGACATTGAAAGTCAGGTCCCGACGTCTCTTGTCTGCATAACTCTTCTGTCTGGATTGGGCAATCTTGTGGTGCTCACAGACTTTATGAACTTTCTCTTCAGCTTCTCGTAGGATGTCGGGTCTGAAAATCTGACTCTCTCCTACTTGCGACCAATTCAAAGGGGTATGACACTTTCTTCCATACAAGAATTCAATTGGGGCCATTTGTAAACTGGCTCGATAACTGTTGTTGTATGAGAATTCTGCGAAAGGCGGACAATCTTCCCATTTTGATCCATACTCTAACACACAAGCTCTCAACATATCTTCTAAGATTTGGTTGACTCTTTCAGTCTGACCATCGGTCTGCGGGTGATAAGCTGTGCTGAAGTTCAGCTTGGTTCCTAATCCTTCTTGGACTTTCTGCCAAAATCTCAAGGTAAATTGGGTTCCTTGATCCGACACTGTGGTCTTGGGGGTTCCATGTAAACTGACGATTCTAGCAATGTACAACTCTGCTAGCTTAGAACTCTAGTATGTTGTCTTGACAAGTATAAAATGGGCTACCTTGGACAGTCTATCAACTATGACCCAAATAGAGTCATTTCCCCTACTAGAAGTAGATAAACCGTAGATAAAGTCCATTCCGACAGAATCCCATTTCCATTCTAGAATCTGCGAGGGTTGCAACAGTCCTACGGGTCTCTAATGTTCCGCTTTGACTCTTTGACAGGTATCACACTTGGCTATGTAGCTTCCGATTTCTCTCTTCATCTTGTGCCACCAAAATTGCTCTTTCAAATCCTGATACATCTTCGTTCCTCCGGGGTAGATAAAATAGAGAGTATCATGGGATTCCTAAATGATAACTTGCTTCAGCTCTGAATCTGCTAGCACACAGATACGTCCTTTGTACAAAAAAATCCTTCTTCATCTTCGGTGAATCTAGGTACCTTTCCTGTACCAATACGACGCTTGATTCCGTCGATACTTGCATTTCCCTTCTGGAATTCCTTGATCTGACTGATCAAAGTGGGTTGAAGTTCAATGCTAGCTAAAAATCCTTTGCTATCTAGCTCTGTTCTAAACTCCTGCAACTCTTCATGCAAACTTGGATGGGTTTCTTTAATCATCGTGTTTAATTTACACGGCAATCTTCTAAGACCATCTGCTACCACATTGGCTTTGCCGGGGTGATAGTGAATGTCAATGTCATAATCCTTGATTAACTCTATCCATCTCCTTTGCCTCATATTCATCTCCTTCTGGGTGAAAATATACTTCAAAATCTTGTGATCCGAGTAAATCTCACAGCGGTTACCCATAAGGTAATGACGCCATGTCTTCAAAGCTAAGACTACAACTGCTAGTTCAAGGTCATGGGTAGGGTAGTTTTGCTCATACCGCTACAGTTGTCTCAACAAATATGCTATGACTTTGCCTCCTTGCATCAACACACATCTGAGACCAATCTTGGATGCATCACAATACACATCAAAAGGCTTCTTGATATCCAGCATAATCAAGATTGGGGCTGAAATCAGTCTCTTCTTGAGCTCTTGGAAACTTTCTTCACATTTGTCGGTCCATTCAAACTTCTTGTGTTTTTTCAACTATTGGGTCATCGGTCTTGTGATGCTCGAAAATCCTTCAATAAACTTGCGGTAATATCCCGCTAATCGGAGAAATGCATGGACTTGGGTTTGAGTGGTTGGGGCTTCCCATGCTTCAACATCTCTGATCTTGGCGGGATCAACAGCGACACCTCCTGCTGACACAATATGTCCGAAGAATCCTACTTCTTTCAACCAAAACTCACATTTACTAAACTTGGCATACAACTGATGCTCTCTCAGGGTTTCAAGGATGGTTCTTAGGTGTAGCTCATGATCTTCTTCTGACTTGGAATAGATTAGAATATCGTCGATAAAAACAACGACAAACTTATCCAGAAAGTTCATAAAAATCTTATTCATGAGATTCATGAAATAAGCGGGGGCATTGGTTAATCCAAAAGACATGACCATATACTCATACACTCCATATCTGGTAGTAAAGGTGGTCTTTGGAATATCCGTTGCACAAATATTGAGTTGATGATAACCAGTCCTAAGATCAATCTTAGAGAACACTCTGGCACCAGTCAACTGATCAAACAGATCCTCTATCTTGGGTAGTGGGTACTTGTTCATGATGGTGACATCATTCAGCTTCCGGTAATCTGTGCACAAACGGTTACCTCCATCTTTCTTGTCCTCAAACAGAACGGGCGATCTCCATGGCGATGTGCTTGGTTGAATCAAACCTTTTGCCAGCATAGCATCAAGTCGCTTCTTCAGCTCCACTAGTTCAGATAGGTTCATGCTATAAGGTCTCTGTGCTATGGGTCCTGTTCTAGGGATTAGTTCAATAATGAACTCGATATCGCAATCTAGCGGCATACCGGGTGATTCATCTGGGAATACGTCAGGGTATTCACAGACTACTCTGACTCGGTCTATGGTTGGTAGGGCTAGACTCTTGTTGCACTTGAATTGATGGGGCAAGGTCTCAGATACATGCTCTACTGATACTCTAGAGCTACTGGTCATGGTTATGGCTTTCTTGGCATAGTCGATCAATCCTTTATGTTTTGACATCCAATCCATTCCTAGTACTACTTGTAAACCTTTGGTTCCAAGTACTATTAGATTGGCATAAAAATCTATCCCATGTATTCTGATAGGTACAACCTTGCAAATTTTTCTAGCTTTGGTGGTTGAACCGGGTATTTGAACTATCATAACATGCTTCAAATTGGTTGGGTGAATCTTCGTAGTGCATGCAAATTCTTCTATAACAAACAAGTGTGATGCTCCAGAATCAAACAACACTCTTGCAAATACTGAGTTAACAGAAAACATACCCAGCACGACATCTGGCGCTTCTTGGGCTTCTTCAGCATTCATGTGGAACAGACGGCCGTTGCGGTTGAGTGAATTCCCTGGGGCAAACCTTCTTCTAGGCTGTACACGACGTTGTTGCTGAGCTGGGGCATTCACATTGGTGGTGGCTGCCAGCTTCTTGGGACACTCGTTGGAGTAGTTACCCTTCACTCCACATTCAAAGCAAGTAATCTGGGACTTGTCTTTGGCTGCAACAGGCACAACATTGCTTCTAGTCCTTGGGGCAGTATTGTCGTTGTTGTTGTTGTTGCTGGACTTGGGTGGTGCACGGTTGAAATTGTTGGAGTTGTCGGGGTTATTGTTGTGATTTCCTCCGGACGTCACATTTCCTCCGCTACGGTTGGGGTAGCTTGGACGAGACATTGGGGGTCTATTGTTCCTTGGGGCATATCATGCAGACTGGTTGGGGCGATACTTCTAGTGACTGTTGGATCCACTCTGGTGCATCATTCTGCGCTTGCGATTGTCATTGGCTTAGTTTATATTTCATTCCATCTAGATGGCAGAGTTGACTAGCTCTTCGAGATCTTCAAAACGGATGTTGATTAACACCGTTTGCATCTCATCATGCAGTCCATTCAGAAATCTCTCCATCTTCTTGGCTTCAGTGTTGATCTCATCAGGTGCATACCTAGCAAGGGACAGAAATTTGTCACGGTATTCAACTACCGTCATCCTTCCTTGCTTCAGCTCTCTAAATTCATCCCTCATTCTAGTGACTAAACCTTGCGGCACATGGGTGTGACTAAACTTGATCTTGAAAGCTTCCCACATCATCACTTGACCGTGGTTCATGGTACGGATGCTATTCCACCATACTCTTGCATCTCCTGCCAGATAGTGGGTGGCAAACAGTAATTGCTCGTTCGCATCAACTCCTGCGACTTCTAGGTTATTCTCCATTGTTTGTAACCAATCATCTGCATCTAATGGGTCTTCAGACTTGCTAAAGATAGGGGGATTGGTATTCTGAAAGTTCTTGATCTTGGATCCATGATGATCCTAATTTCCATGGCCTTGATTATTGTGGGCCATCTGAGCGATCTGTTGCAGGGTGGCTACGTTGGCTTGGCGCTCCGCTCTACTAGCTTCACAGTCGGAAACTAGTATCTGCAGAATCTGTAGCATCGGGTCCTACGATGAGCTGCTTCCTCCGAGGTTTCCATGAGTCATCTAAAGATTGAGATAGATAAAGGGGTAAGAGGGAAAGTTATAAGGTTCATGGTTTTGTTTTCAAAAGCTTTAAACTTTGAGTTTGACTCAGGTTTGGCAAACTAAAAACTTTTCATTCATTCAATCAAAGCACACAATACAAACACACACACACCACAACGTAAAAGGAAAACAGATGGTTTTAAGAACAATTTTGTAAACTAAGATACAGTGGGACCGATACAACTCATTCCTACGGTAGTGATCAAGTGCATCTACTCATTATCGATGAAGTCGGAGTCATCATCATCGGTGTAGAAGTCAATGGCATCATCCTCCAGGTAGTCATTATCATCGATGAGGTATGAGTGAATATCTCCCTGGATGTCTTCACCTTCTTCCTCTTCTTCTTTTGCTGCAAGCTGAGCTTCTTGCTCCTGGATGGTCTTCTCGAGGTCGGCCACCTTCTTGTGAAGACGAGCGATGGTGCAATCCTTCTTCTCGTGTTGTCGACGAAGTGTTTGACGATCCTTGACAAGCAGGGCGAAAGTCTGGGCCTTTTGAGCGGCAATGGCAAGTTTGTGGTTGGCGTAGGCTCGAGCATTGTCCAATTCGTTCTTCCTATCATACAGCAGGAAGTCAAGGTTCTCCACTTGGCGCTTCATCTCCGGGTGACTTGGCATCTCCAATGGCATCCCCATTGAATCACGCCTTGCATAGTGAGCAAAGTGAGTTCCCTAGATGAAGTTGATGTTCTGTCCACAAAGACGGGCGAGAGCTTCATGCATTGCCCTGGATAATCCATCTAGCCAGTTGTTCTCTCTCATGGTGAATTGAATCTTCTTCGAAAGAGGCGCTTCCATCTTGCCTCGAAGATCAGCAACTATCAGCCATTGTGGATCTCCTCCTGGGTGATCATTGAGTTGGGCCTCGAAGAATTCTAGATGCGGGCGCTCCAAATACTTCGAAAGTGCATCGAGATCCTTCTCAAAGATTAGTTGGCCTCCGTTGCTCAACTGGTATAACTTGCAGTACTGAACTTCCATCTATAAGAATTTAGGATGAGTAAGTTAGTGAGGTGATCAAGTGTGTAAAATTTTATGTAGTAATGTAAGAATTTTTGAGGAACATGAATATTTTTGAAAGAATCAAGGATAAGAGTTGGAATAGGTTTTCATAAATACTCACTTCATTTGTTTTTGAAACTAAGTTTTTGTTTGGACGTCCATTCTAACTAGGGTCTCCTATGGTCAGGATGGCTCTGATACCAACTTGTCAACACCCGGATTTTTAATCCCAGATGCCTGTTATGCCATACATCGCAATCCCAGGATTACCATTTTTGCGAGACATAACAAATGGGATATCATAGTACATCATCCATTACAAACCATAATAAGGTCTTACACAAATAAAGGATCTCATGATCTAGTTTTAATACAAACAAGCAGGGGAATAATAAGCGAAGCGGTGGGATCCATCTTTAGTGTCATAGGCAATGCTGACGATGGAAGATGATCCTAGTTGTCGTAGCCGTCCTACTGTCCTTCTTCCAGATAGTCCTCCTCATAGTCTGGCCATGGGAATAGCCATGGACAAAGCCATGAGTACTCTCTAAGTACTCACAAACTATCACTAACAAGTAAGGTAGTTCTAGTAGGAATGCTAAGCTCTAAGTTTATTTGCAAAATCTAATTTGAAACCTAAGCTGATTTCAGAACTAAAGAAATCTACTTTAATGTTCTAAATCACTTAAGTGGGGAACTTAGTTTTCATAGTCACAATCCTGTTTGGTCAAGTTAAGTCATGAATCATTTCACAAGTCATTTTGAAAACATCTGACGACGGAACAGTATGGCCACTCCAACTGTCCATGACCGTGGACGCGGCTATTCAAATAGTTTGACACTTTGCAGAGGTGCTACACTTTCACCACAAAATTCGGTACATCCGTCAGGGATAACCCTGAATCATCATACTTAGTATGCGGATACTCAATCAGAACCTTTGAATTACACTCTAGTATAGGCACCTCCCCTATGAGCTTGGCCTCCCAGCCATGGCCATCTGCCATCCTGAGCACTGCATAGGTGGACATCATCAAAAGGTAGCCTCAGCTCAAACCTCTTCTGCGAGGGAACCCATACTAATGCATATAAACTTCCGGCTAAGCCTTACCCAATTCAGGTATTGTGGTTATACGATAACATTGGAATGGTATCGCATCCGAACCCAACCATTAGTTTTTATAAGGGCTAAGGCTCATGCCTCAACATTTTCATCATCATAAACCATTTGTGTTTCTCAACACATGTCAAAACATCTCAATAGAATGACTCATCATTCCAAGGTTTTCATAATCATTTTCACCAAGTATTCCCATCTAAAGTGATCAAGTTTTATGATTTGCACTAGCCACTAAGGTTAAGAGTGTTCACTAATGAGGGGTGCTAAATCTTCAATCTCATGCCATAGAATGACATCTAAGTATAACTATATAGGCAAAGTTTTATACTCTTTATGTTATCTATAAGAAAAGTAAAGAACTTTGGTAAAGTAAAAGAAAGTAAAGCTTTCAAGTAAAACTTGGGATGGGCATAAATCAAAATGGTATAACCAAAGCATGCTTAAGGCATTTTTCTTAGGTTATCAAGCTTGCAAGTGTTAGCTTGCATTGTTAATGATGGCTTGCCTTGGTTGGTGAAGTGGTTGAAATTCTCCTCTTCTTCTTCGGGGTATGTAACACCCTCGAATTGGCCCTATGTAAGTTTTAGCGATTCCCGCCAAACCCGCATAGAAACGATTCAAAGATGCCCACCAGGCACTTGCGTGCGGGTGGAAAACAAAGTAATAACATTACGCAATAGTTCACGATGGAACCCACAGAAACATATATATACAACAACGACTCGATGAGTCAAAAATACATATATACAATACAAAGATCCAAATCACCTTCAAACGATACAGCATCCGAGTACGGATAAGAAGCAAATTGAGCTAAGAGCCCTGAAGAACAACCAATGGCATCCATAACCCTGCCCAGACCAAGCCGGAAGGGTACCCCTGCTAACGACGTCGAGCTCAAACCTGCTAAATCAAAAGTGGTGCCGACAAAGGGCAAAGGAAAGAAAAGGGAGTGGTCAGTACTGAGGCCAGTACACGGCGAGGCTAGAATTCGGCGGCTCTCGCCTACATAGGTATGGTGGACTGAAGCGGCAACGCAGCATGCATAAACAACCTATAGAGACTCGATGCAACTATCGACTATTAGAGAGAGATAAGAGAGACCTATTCTGGACCAACCTGATACTAACACCAATCATACCCATCCTGGCATTTCCCCCTCGAGACCAAACGAGGAAGTCAAACCGAGGAACTCACATAGTTGGCAGTTTTATTCATTCCATTATAGTTGAAGCACTTACTAGTTAGATATAGATAGCATGAGTCATCCTGATAGCATAAGTAGTGGGCAATTTTAGTTAACCATTCAGTTGTAGTTGCAGTACTTACTAGTCAGATACTATTAGCATGTGACATCCCAAACCCAGTAGTTGTTGGCACTTTTATTTCATTCCATTGGAGTTGCGATATTTACTAGGCAGGTATAACATGACACGATACATCCCAGTTCCACCAGTTGTTGGCACTTTTATTATCCATTCCATTGTAGTGAAGCTGATTACTAGTCACATATGAAGTCAAATTTATAGCACTACTTTAGTTATGCTTGTCTATGATCGAGATACTATGCTCCAAGTCATCCATAACCATGGACACGACTTTCAGAAAGATTTACCCTGTAGGGGTGCACAAATAGCAACACACACACAATCAACCTCGGAAAAACCAAATCAAAACCCAACGAGGCTTTCACGACAAAGCAATCACAGGATTCATAAATCATTTCAGGGGGCCACCCCACTAAGCTACCCGCAACGAAGTTGGCCGGCTCTGAGACGGACCCAGGGTTTGTGTCAATGGCTGTAAACAACTTGGAACCCGAAAGTGTGACTGGGCTTGTCGATACCGCGAAAACATTCCATGTTCCAAAACAGTACAGGTGCTCCACGCACAATCATAAATAAAGGAGTAAAGCATGGCATAAGTACATGATAGAAATAAAGCCCCAAACTAGTTTGTGGCCCCAAGAAATAAGAAATGAATCAAACTCTGGCTAAGGGGATTCATGGTCCCACATGCGGATAGTGTGATAGTCAAGGAACAGGTATCAAGTACTCGGGGCCTACGGGACACAAGTGAGTGGCTAAAACCAAATATTTACTATTGCCCACCGATGCCTTTGCATTAGTTATAACTATGCCCAGCAATTTAATAGTTGTATTTAAAGTTATGATCAACTCCACCATAAAACATATGACAACATTCCAACAACTGTGTAGTGCTTCACGACGCGGGATCGCACCTGAGCAAGCGACTACGACTCGCAAGACCATCTATCTACCAAAGAATAGGTAACAGGAGGTGTCCAAGGCAATATAAAGGCTACACAGAATATATCTCGTACGGAACACTAAAGCATCGCGACACGGATAGGAATAGATCAACAGGAGGAAATAAAGACTATAAATGCAAAATAGGTAGAAAGGGGGAGAATGTTCGCCTGGGAAACATTGCCGAAGGTACATTATCCAAAGAACTTGTCGATACTCGCATCCACTCAAAGGCTTAATCCGTGAAGAAGCAAAGCACTAAAAGAAACACCAAATGCACTATTTAATACTACGGCAGAAGAATTGGCATGTTGCATGTATGATGCATGACATGTCAAAGGTGCGATGCAACTAGGCAATATTAAGCGGAATCGGAATCCCGACAATTAATTAGATAGTTTATGTTGTTTAGATACCCCGCATTTTAAAATTTTGTATTAACAAGCAAAATATGACATCAGTTCGCTACGCAAATTTAAATGGAGCCGATATAAGACTTGAAAAGTCTGAATATATCCTCCATATTTAATTATTAAGTGAATCAACAAAGTACCCCCAATTCCCAAGATATGTATGCAAAGCATGTACAATTAATATGCAACAAATATATTATTATAAAAATAGGGGAGGATAAGGGTCACACATAGTGGACTCGGCGATCTTGGGGTTTCGAGGGTTCGAGCGATTGGTCTTGGGGTACGAGAAGGAGAGCTTCAGGGTATCAGCCATCAGGTCCATGTAGACGATCTTGAACCATCGAACGCCATGGGTTCTTGCAGATGAACTTGGGTAGTCATCAGCATCGGTACATGGATTCTCAGAAGATCTTGGCACCGGAAAAGTTCGAAGACAAGTCGGTCTTGAGAGATCGAGGTAGCCTTGTCGACGTGGTGACAAGCTTGGCGACCAACACGATCTAGGCAGCACGATGAACGGAAAAACAGGGTCAAACTTGGATTCTGGAGCACCATCATAGACATGGAGTGCCCCCCAACACATCGGCCGAAACACTGCTTGGCTGCAACACCTAGCAGGAAACAAACGGTGGCAAAACCACACGCATAAGAGACAAGGGGACATTGTCCTAGTTGCTTCTATAGGATCTCGCGCAACACGGAAGAAGAGAAGAGCACCAGCGCTGCTGGCGGATGCGCGGCGGAGCTGGCCCACTGCCAGAGCAAGGCAGCGTCCGACAGAGGCAGGGTCGACCCGGGGCTGCGGCGTCGTCCGGCATAGGCGACGGCAGGACGACCTCGAGCCATGAAAGGAGAAAAGTGTTGTGGCAGTGGAGCTCTTGGACGACGCTGGGCGATTGCAGGCGCGTGGCCGACGCTGGCGGTTCACGAGGAGGACGCTGGGGTGGCGTCTGGTCGACGACGGTGGCACCGGAATAGAGGCGGCGTAGCCTTGGAGACATGAGAAGGTGATGGGGCCAGCCGCATGAGCTTGGGAGAGGAGAGGACCGCGGTGGCGAGGTGGCCAAGGCGGCAGGATTCATGGAGCAGGTCTAGCAAGGGCGGCGGATGGCGGAGCGTAGAGGGCAGCCTCAGAGCAGCGAAGTCGCGTTGTCGTTGCTGCAGGGAGGCGGCGGCGATTGGGGAGATGGGGACTCGCGTGAGGGGCAGGGTAGGTGGGGATTCTGTGGATCGAGGCCAGGGGCGAGGCCGATTTCGGTCGCGGGGTGGACATCATGGCAAGGGAGCGGGGCAAGGCCAGGGAGCATGCGTCATGCGTGACGCGCAAACGGTGGCAGTTGTCGCGATGCAGGGTGGGTTGTAGCGTGTCGGTGCGGGTGCGCACGCGATGGTGAGTTGCAACGTGACAGTGTGTGTGCGATGCATACGGGCGGCGGGTGTGGTGTGGTGGGTTGGGTCTGGGATTAGGGTTACATTTGGAGGTGGCCGCCATGAGCATGCGGTTATGATGATGCACAAATCCAAAACTCTAAGCAATTTTCTAGTAGTGGTTTTATCTGGGTGCTACAGGGTAGAACTCCTCCTCCTCGTTGACTTGGTCGGTACTATTGTCTATAAAGGAATACGGGATAAACAATCACCAAAAAATACTTAACTAGTCTATTTAGCACACTAAGGCACACACTTGATGATCTAGTATCATCACAATCATCACATGATGTAAAGATCTAGTTTCAATATTTTATTTGAGAAAAGTAATTTCTACTCATTGAAATTAATTAAGATTTAATAATATCCTATTAAAATATGAGCTCATGTGGACACATGCCATCACCACATATTCCAATACATGGGAATGTTATTTAAAAGGGTTGGTCTCATTTTATAAAGTTTAAGTTTATTATTTAATCAATTTAAAGTGACTAGAAATGTCATAATAGCATTCTTTTGGTACTAGTCCAAATTCACTGCATTCAAACCTAAATATTTTTACATATTCAGATAGGTATGGTCAAATGTGATTTTTGAGAGTTGGAATCAACTCAAAAGCTATGATGGTTGATTTTTGAAAAATGTTTGAATGCAGAAAAGTCTCTATCTTGTTATTTTTATTATATGTGATCTCTAACTCCAAATGATTTAAATCCAACGGTCTTGGATAGATATTTTAATTATCTTTCTACAAAATTTGAATCATGTCATTTGGTTAAGTAAATATCTCTGAATTGATTTTTAATCTAGGAATAGAATCTAGTTTAAACCTAAAGGGAAAAACACTAATTTGAATCCGTGGGCTAGCGCGGGAAACTAAACGGGCCGGCCTAGTGGAGCTCCGCGGCGTAGAGGGCCACTGACAGGCTGGTCCTGCATGTCAGCAACACAACTAACATGAAGCGGTACGGGGCAAACTCAGTTGTGCGATTAGAACTAAATCTACGGCTGTGGTTCATCGTCTCCGGCGAACAGCTCCAGCGAGAACGAACCCTAACACGACATAGTGGGGTTACGTCGTTGATCGCCTGGGATCTAGCTAAATGTGGCGATGGGGGCGATTGGACTGGTAGATGACGGCGGTTCTAGGCATGGTCGGACAGCTCCAATCGACGGTGCCTCTTCTCCTCTACAGCGGCAAGCTCTGGCAAAATTCTGACGAACTACGGCTCAATTGGCTCTGGGGAGAAATGTGGGGTGGTTAGTGGTGAGAGGGGAGTGAGATGGTGTGAGGAATGCGGCTGGGAGTGGCCTCTATTTATAGCTCGGCATGGTCGGGCGGCGGTGGCGATATGGCTATGGGCTGCTATCGGCATGGCTACGAGCAGCGGTCGACGTAGTGCTCTCTGGCGGTCCTCTATGGCTTAAAGGCGCGGCTAGGGGCGGTGGCATTTGGTCGGGCGCGGCTAGTGCTCTGCGCGGTAGAAGCGGCGTTCGACGCGGCGCACGGTGGTTGCGGGTCAACCGACGGTGAATGGGCATGTCCGGGCGGTTCCTGGGGTCGTGGCGAAGAGGTGCGCGTGAGCTACGGTCGAGGCGCGGCGTGTGCACGCTTGTCGAGCGCGGTGCTCTGGCGCGTGCTCGGCATGGCGTAGACATTCTGGGTGCGGCGCTCTGTGGGTTGTCCATGGCTCGGCTCTTCTCGGGGAGGGGACAGAGGGCGGCAGTGTGGCCTCGCCTACCTCCTAGGCGTCGTTGGCGAGCTCGGGGCGGTCTACTGGGGCTTTCCCATGGTCGACCGGCAAACATCAATGTGGTGAGATTCTAGGGTGCTGGTTAGGACTAGAGGGGAAAAGGGGATTAGGAACGGGTCAAATGGGTCGACAATGCATTGATCAAAACAGTAATAGTTAGACAGTTAATTCTGTGATCACTAGGTGTTTGATGAAATGGCCGAAATAAAAATTATTTGAATTTTTGGCTCAAATTTGGTGGGTAATCTATACGTATGCTTGGTGATCTATGCTTGCTTGGGATTGTCAAGGTTCACTAGTTTGGATGGTTTTTGAGAAATGGTGATCTTAACACATACACTTGATTCAATTTTCAAATGTCATTTCAATTGCTTTGCTAAAAGTTTTTGTAAGTTTGTAAAGTTGGCATTGGTACATCTTTTCCTGGTCTAGCAAGGGATTAAAGGAGTTGAGAAAGTTTCTGTTTGGAATTGACTTCTAGGAACACCTAAAGTGCCCTAGTGGATTAAAATGGTCAAAATGACCATTTTGTCTTTTTATTCTTATTTGATTTATTTTTCTTTGTATTTTGTTTGTAAATGGTCTAAATGATGTGGCATTCACCTTTAAACCATTTCACAACATTTAGAACAATCAAGCATGGCATTTTCAAATAATTCTACACTAATGCAAACACACATGCATTCATAAATCTTTTAATACTGAAAAGTTTTTGTTAACCCTAATTTGGGTGATTAGAATCTTGATAACCTTCATTAAAGTTTTGGGATGTTTCAGCCTGGCCCACGCCAGGGGGTGGTGTGGCCACCTAGGGCACCCCCTCGGTCTCCCCTTCCGACTATAAGATGCCTCCGATACAAAAACCCTAAGAACCCGATCAAAATTCCACGAAAGAGTCTGTAGCTGCCGTCATCTCCATCCCTAGATCGGGAGGGATCTGAATCTCTTCCCGTCACCCTGTCGGAGGGGAGAATTCACCCTGGAGGCATTCTTCATCACCATGCAAGCCTCCGATGTGATGCGTGAGTTGTTCATCCTTGGACTACGGGTCCATGTAGTAGCTAGATGGTTGGTTCTTCTCCTTTGTGCCATCATGTTTAGATCTTGTGAGCTCCATTCATGATCAAGATCATTTATTTGTAATCCTAAATGTTGTGTTTGTGGAGATCCGATGAGTATTCAGATACTATTTCAGATTGATTATTGATTCTATCATGTCTTTGTTATTTGTGATCTTGCATGCTTTCCGTTGATAGTAGCTATCTTGGCCAAGTAGATGCTAGCAACTCCAAGAGTTAGTATTTATGCTTGATAGTGGGTTCATGCCTCTAGTAATCTGGGGAAGTGACAGAAATCTCTAAGGTACTAGATGTGCTGTTGCTACTAGGGAAAAACAACACTATTTTGTTCATAGAACAATCGTATTGTTTACTTTACACTCAATGCGTAATGCAGTTATCTGCTGCTTGCAACTTAATATTGGAGGGGGTTCGGATGATAACCTGCAGGTGGATTTTTATTCATAGAAGCAGTTGGATTACGGTCTATGTATACTGTTGTAAGTCCCAATCAAATCTCAAAGGAGTCAAGATGATTAGTATATGCATGTATGCTTTCTCGATGTTTGTCAATTGCCTCGCTGTAATTTGTTCACCCAACATGTTATTTATCTTAAGGAGAGCCACCACTAGTGAACTATGGACCCCGGTCCTCTCTTTTGTCATCAATCTACAACTGGTTACTGTTTTCTATTTACTTTCTGCAAGCTTTTACTTTCTTCCACACAATACATTTAATCCTTTGTTTTTAGCAAAACCGGTGAGATTAACAACCTCACTGTAAGTTGGGGCAAAGTTCTGTGGTTGCGTTGTGAATTATTCCAAGTTGGCAACTACCACTTGGAGGTTTTTCCTTGCTCCTACTTGTTCGATAACCTCGGTTTCATAACTGAGGGAAAACTTGCTGCTGTGCTCATCATACCTTCCTCTTGGGGTTCCCCAACGAGCTCGATATATTTTGGGCCATCATGACACAGGAGAGTACCTCCTATAAAATGGTTGAAGCTCTGGCTAAGGATGCCCTCGAGAAAGGTAAACAAGCAACAGAGGGAGCGGGGGTGGAGGCAGCCATAGCAACGGATGAGGTGGGAGCCCTTGAGCCATCAACTGCCACTATAACACAACAGGCAGTCAGGGCTTCATCCATGCCCCCGACTTCGACAACTCCTCTGGCTTCAACTCTTGTGACTTTTTGCCTAGATGATCTCATTAAGTAGGAAGATGTTGTGTACAATAATGCCATGACCTTCCATAAGGCATACGCTCATCTGGCAAACAATCTGAAGGTTATTGCCATTGTAAGTTTCTAAACTTCACTTCTTTTACTTTTTAATATATCCTACTATAGCCCCCGAGCTCTTGGGCAGAAAACCATTGTCTTTTGCCCTAAGTGCTCCAAAGAACTAAGTGTAGAACTTGTCAGTGTATCCCCCAAGTTTCTAGTTTAGAATGATAATTCTGACTAGACACTCTAAGAGAGAATACTTGTTGACTAAAATATGATACTGTTTCCCCCAAGCGTTTGGTTGAAACTGGATAGTTTCGACTAGATTCTCTAGAGAAACCAAGCATTTTGTTTCCTTGGCAGAATGAGAATAGCTAGAGAAAGGACACCAATGAGAGATTTGCCAACTTGCGGAAGGAACTGGACCTTGAACATGGTAGAAGAGCCGTCCTGAAGGAACATATCAAAAATAGCAAGCGTCTGTTTTCTTTTAACATGTTTGTATCTTTCTCATGGGTCCACTTATTTTGAACTCTCAAAATAATGTTTGTGTTCCTCCTTACAGAAGCCATTGCCAAAGCCAAGAGCATCGTTGAGCAGTCCAAGCATATTGAGGAGCTCGAGGATGAAAATAAAATCATGAAGAAAGACCCGACTGATGTTGTCAAGGGCCATGAACAAGCGATGAAGGCTATGCAAGAGTCTACCGACACAGAGATGCAACATCGAAAGAACGAGATTGAACATCTCAAAGGTCAAAACCAAGCTGCCAAAGAGCAGAATGATCGGAACCTTGAGGTGTACAAGAAAGTCCAACAGGAGCATGATATCTTGGCGGAGATCTGCAAGCAAGTAGAGACGAGCATCTTTGGTGACTTTTCCTCCGTTCTTGTCAATTCTATAAGGTGAACATTTGTACTTGTTATACTCATACCCTTTGTCTCTAATGATAACACAACTCCCATTGGCTTAACCATTCAGGGTGAATGTGCTCTGGATCCAAAGGAATGCATGATTATTGCTGGCAACTTCATCAACACTGCCATCTCCCAGCCCAAGGAGATAGAGTAGCCTCTGGGCATCAATATCAAGGTGGCAGAATCAGCCGCCAAGTACTCGAAAATATTGTGCCGAGCTCCCGATAAAGTCAAGGACTAGAAAGCCTCTTGCGTCCGGGCTGGTGCAAGGATGACCTTATCCTTGGTCAAGGCGCACTACGACAACACTGACATTGATCTAGTCCCTGTAGAATTGGTCTCAGTTATCGTTGTTCTAGTAACTTATAGAATAGGCTATTTCTAAACCACGGTTTGGGTGCGAAATGTGGCCGCATTGACAACGTGGCTACGGGTTCGTGTTGTTTCCGTTCGACGATCTCCCATTGGGACAAACTCTTAAATATTTGATGCTACAAGTACTGTAATAACCCTGTTGTTGGTGCAGGAATCCAGTCATCAAGGACCCACAGCTTATCCACGTGAGCGTCAAATCCACAACTTACATAGGTTAGTATTGCAAGATGGGAGCCTGAGCCAACCCCGCAGCCGTGCCCGTGTCGTTGCCTCTCCTTTCTTTTCCTGTGCCCCATTCTCCTTCTACTCTAGCGACGGTAGCCCTTCTTTGTCCTGCGAGTGATGTCTATCTTCACTCCGGCCTCCCATTTGTACCAAATTGTTCTAATTTCTCTCTATTTTCTTGTTATTTCCTTGGAATTTGGGATTTAGGGTTAATGTTTCCATTTTTAGATCCTAAAGAAATGCGGTCATTTCAAGCATTTCGAGTGTATCAATGTGTACATTGATAGGCTTATTGGTGGAATCAATTGGCGCAACTCGAGAGCTCGGCGGGGGGCTTGTTGTGGAGAATGCGGCTGACAAAGTGGTTGTTCTGATGATTCCCAAAGCTAGTTTGTAGAGTTAGCGTCTCGGTTGCAATCAAGTGAATCAATAAGGTGAAAGTCAAACTTTAAGATTTAGGGAGATGGAAGTATAATAAATAAGAAAGAAAATGACACCACCCTTGAAAAATTTAAAATTAAAAACATTATACAACTCCTAATGTAAAAAAGAGAGTTTATCATTTTAAGAGGGTGAAAAGTAATGCATTCACTAAAATATTTATGTCTCGTGCAGATACCAAAATTATACAACCCTTGAACACTTTACACTTTTGACATGATAATGTTCTCCTAAGAAAATCTAGGGAGTTTGCCATTTTCAATGAGTGAAAAGTAATAGAAAAACTAAAGAGAACACTAAACTAAAATATTTATGTCTAAGGCATATACTAAAATTATACAACTCTTAACACTTTTAAATTACACTTTGGACATGATAATGTTGTCCTAAGGATGCCGAAGCTTCATGAAAAAGGGAAAGAGATCGATAGAGATGTTATTTGGAACTCCCTTACTGGCTACGATATCGAGGTTGCCAAGATGGTCAAGGTGGACGTCTATGTGCCTGCCAAGGAGATGGATGATGACCTGGCATCTTCTGAGTCTAGCCCTAGCCCCTCCGAATTTGATGAACTCTCTAGGCCTAGGTCTCCTGTTGCCGATGATGCAACTACGAAGTCTCCTGCAGAAGAGTCATAAAAACATTGTTTGTATTAAATGTATCCCTACAATGTGTATGCGAAAAAAACTTGTACAACTAAGGCGGATAACCTGTACTCAAGTTTCTCGATACTTATCTGTTTCCAGCGTGTATATATTATTTAAGCAAGTGCTGGCTTATCCATTATTCTGGTTCGTATGCTTGACCTTCCTTGAGACGTAAGACTTGTAGCACAGAACTATGCTCTTAGGCGATGATGCTTAATAGCACCGTTAAGAACCTAAGAGTAAAATCGTCGGCATTGAGTGCCAAAAAGTCACTACTCCGAAATCCACATAAGAACTTCAGAAAACGTGTAGACCAGAAAACTTAAGCTAATGCCCGTAGGTGGAATTTTTTCACAAGTGCAAATACAAACTTGCGAGTAAAGGGTTTATATGATCTAAAAATGAACAACCAAAGGAGGTAAAAACTCAGAAAATATGAGTGAACCAAATGCTTTATTTCATTGATCATATAAGGTACTTATTACATAATATAAATATGCTAACTGTAAAAGGGACGTAGTTGTGTTATGTTCCATGACCGATCTTTCTCCAGAAATTATCATCGGAGTCACGTAGCTTGCGCTTGAGATTATTTGGCCTACCTTTCAACTCATGAATATCAACGAGATAATAGGAACCATTGAGAAATGCTTTGCTTATGACGAACGGTCCTTCCCAAGGCGGGGATAATTTGTGTGATTTTTCCTATTGGAGTCTAAGCACCAGATCCCCCTCTTTAAATGATAAATGCTTATCACGGTGACTATGGTAGCCACGCAGCTTCTGTTGGTAGATGGCGGATCTATGGCATGCCAACACGTAATCCACCTCGAGTAGGTCCACAGATAAGCGTCTAGATTCTTCAGCGTCATCTTCATCGTAGGAGGCGAATCTTTGTGCATCATGGAGGATGTCGGATGGTAGGAAAACTTCTGCTCCATAAACTATGAAGAAAGGGGTCAAGCCGGTATATCTGTTGGGTGTTGTTTGTAAACTCAACACCACAGATGGCAACTCCTCTGCCCAGGCTCCTGCCGCTCTATGTAGCGGTGCCTCTAAGCGTGGCTTGATTCCTTGCAGGATTAGTCCATTGGCTCGTTCAACTTGCCCATTTGACTATAGAGGTGCCATATATGCTATGTCAAGTCGGATGCCTTTTTCATGACAAAACTCCTCAACATCTCTGAGAGACAAATTTCTGCCGTTGTCGGTGATGATGCTATGTGGGAGGCCAAATCTCATCACCAAATCCTGGAAATTTTTTAGGGTTGTTGCCCCATCAAGATTTCTAATGGGTTTAGCTTCAATACATTTTGTGAACTTATCCACTGCTACTAGCAGATGTGTAAATCCATAAGGTGTTGTTTGCAAAGTACAACCATGTCAAGCCACCAGACTGAAACGGCCAAGTTATTGGTATGGTTTGCAATTCTTCAGCTAGAACACTTGGTTGTCTTGCATAAAACTGACACCCAAGATGTATTTGATATCAATACTTTGCTGCTGGGAGACGCATGGCAGGAAATCTCCCATGGTACTATTTTTGTATAGTTGGCCGTCAATGATGACGCAAAATTTTGCTCTGCGCACTATCTCTTTGACTTTGTCGGCAGGCAAAGTTCTGTCTTGTAGATGGTCCATGAATGGTTTTATCCAAGCCGGAGAGGTCACTATTACTGCATTAACAAATGAGTCCACTATGTCCGGGTTGTCGGGATCCACTCCCTTCACAGATGGAGTCCACAAATGCTCCAAGAAAATGCCTGGTGGAATTGTTTGGCGAGCTGATCCAAGCTTTGAAAGTAGATATGCTGCTTCGTTGTCCTTCCTTTTGACATACTTGACTTCGTAGCCGTCGAAGCACTTGGCTATCTTGTCTACTTCGTCTCGATATGCCGTCATCATAGGGTTCCGCGCATTCTAGGTGCCAGCCACCTGCTGGGCCGCCAAGTCGGCATCTCCACAAAAAACTATGCGCTTGATGCCAATATCCTTGGCCACATGAAGTCTGTGAATGAGGGCCTCATATTCCGCCATGTTGTTGGTAGCGTTGAAGTGGATCTATAGGGCATACTGTAACTTTTCCCCTATTGGTGATTGTAGTAATACACCATCCCCCGAGCCGTTGAGTAACTTTGATCCGTCAAAGTGCATGACCTAATGTTCTGGCTCTGGTACAGAAGTGTCTTCTGGCAGTTCTCTCCAATCCAGAAGAAAATCTGCCAATGCCTAAGATTTGATAGCGTCGTGTCTCTTGTAGGTGATTTCAAAGGCAGCAAGTTCAATTACCCACTTTGCCACCCTTCCTGTAGCGTCACTATTGTTGATGGGGTGCTCCTAGAAATAATGCCTTAGCTTTTGTGAAGCAAGGAAAACTCCATAAGCTATCTTCGGGTAGTGCAGGTAATGTTTCTTGGCTTCCGTCAAGACTTCTCTTACATAGTAAATTGGTCGCTAAACTCCATATTCATGCGTTGGCTCCTTGCGCTCCACCACGATGACGATTCTGATAACCCGGTTGGTTGCCGCCATGTACACTAACATAGGCTCCCTTGATACCGGTGCTACAAGTATTGGTGTGGAGGAGATTATTCTCTTCAACTTCTGAAGTGCTGCATCTGCTTCATCCGTCCATATGAATTTGTCCGCCTTCTTTAGCAACTTGTAGAGAGGCATTGGCTTCTCTCCAAGTCGGCTGATGAACCGGCATAGCCTATGAGCCTCAGTATGTCCTTTAAGCATGTTGGGCGTTTGATGTCAAGGATGGCCTTGATCTTCTCCGGGTTGACCTCAATTCCGCGGTGCGAAATGATGAAGCCCAACAATTTTCCAGATGGTACCCCAAAGACGCACTTCTTGGGGTTAAGCATCATGTTGTACTTCCGAAGATTTTCAAAGGTTTCCTGCAGGTTGGTGATGAGATCATTTGATTTCTTTGACATCACCACGATGTCATCCATGTAAGCGTGTACGTTGTGACCTATCTGGTCATGTAGGCAAAGCTGCATCGTCCGCTGGTAGGTAGCACCAGCGTTTTTCAACCCAAAGGGCATCATGTCGTAGCAATACGTGCCATACGGTGTGGTGAATGAAGTGACCAATTGGTCTGACTTTTGCATCTTAATTTGGTGGTATCCTGAGTATGCATCGAGAAAACTCAAAAGTTCCAAGCCAGCTGTCGAGTCAATGACTTGGTCAATGCGAGAAAAGCAAACAGATCCTTCAGACACGCTTTGTTTAAGCCGGTCTAATCAACACACATTGTTAATTCTTTTGTTCCCTTTTTGGGACAAGTACAGGATTTGCCACCCAGTGGGTGTGAATGACTTCTGGGATAAAACTAGCCTTAAGTAACCTAGCTATCTCTTTTCCTATAGCTCTCGTTCTTTCATCACCAAACTGGCGTAGAGGTTGCTTCACCGATTTTGCCTTAGGATAAATATTCAAGCTTTGCTCGGCAAGTTCCCCAGGTACACCTTTCATGTCGGTAGGTTGCCAGGCGAAGATGTCCTTGTTCTCACAGAGGAACTTGACGAGTGCGCTTTCCTATTAGGGACCCTGGTCCGTGCCAATGGCAGTGGTCTTGGAGGGATCTCCTTCAACAAGATCCACCTGCTTAGTCTTGATGGTGGCCTAACTACAGGTTCGGCAGCAATGATTTGCTTCTTTGAAGCCGTTATCTCCGAGGCATCGACCTGGTTCTGGATCTCCTTGAATTCTTCATCGTAGAGGATAGCTTCAGCGAAGGTGGCTTCGCTCAGCTCGCACTCCCATGCCTTGGTGAAGCTTCCATCAACAGTGATGATGTTGTTTAGTCCAGGACTCTTGAGCTTGTTGTAGACGAAGCATGGCCTGGCGAGGAAGGAGGGTAAGATGTCACGTCCTAAGATGACGTGGTACACGCTCTTGAATGGCGCCACTTCAAAGGTCATGCGTTCTTGGTGATAGTTCTTAATATACCCAAAGGCGACCGAAAGGGTGATGCAGCCAAGTGAGTTTGCTTGTCAGCTAGGAACAATGACATGGAACACGGTGTTTCTCTTCCTTAGCTGGGTCTCCATCAAGTTCATCTTGTGCAGTGTATCCAAGTACATAATGTTGATTCTGCTTCCACTGTCCACGAGGCACTTGGTGAAATCTGTGTCGTCAATCAATGGGTTGATGACCATGGCATACTGGTTCTCTATTGGGATGAGGTCTAGATGATCTTTCCTGTCCCAAGTGATTGGAATCTCCAACCACCTGACGTACTGGGGAACCGGAGGGAGGGTTGCCATCAGTATCCTCAGTGAGGTTTTTTGGGCCCGGACCGTGGGGGTGCCAAGGAAAGTGTGGTAGACTGGGTCCTTCTTTTCAAAGGGATTCTTGCCCTTGCCATCACCCTTGTCGGCGGACTTGGGTTCCACATCTTCATCCATGTCACTTGATTCCTTGGATTCCTCCTCGTTCTGCTTCCCTTTGCCCTTTCCACAGGGTCTGTTCTTCTGACTTCGACTGTAGATGGACTCAGGGTCTTCCTTGAGGTCGTTGACGAACTTGCATTGTTGGTTGGTGTGGGTGGCCTTGCCATTTGTGTCAAGGTGGAGGAAACACGCCATATCGTGGTACTCTTTGTACGTTTGGGGAACTCGGGGTGCAAAAGGTGTTGAATCACTCCTTTGCTGTCCATGGCTAGCCCCTGGCCACGACCATGTTGTCTGCCTCCACCTCTACCAGTGAACATAGTGGCGACCATGTCGTCTGCTTGCTTTTCTTCTGGCAGATATTTATGCTTGTTGCTATTGTTCTTGTTAACCTGGGTAGGGATGGAAATTGCCAGCAACGAACCACGAGCGTCATCGTCAGCGGCAATGAATTCGCTAGCCATGCCAATCATTGCATTGAGGTTGAGGTTGTTGTTGTCTAGACAATGCTTTAGCGTATGCCGGAGAAATGATCCTTTCAACAGGCCATCGATGAAGGCGGCCATAGTGGTTTGTTTTTGCACCCCCGGGCATGAATTTTTTATGTCATTCAAGCGAGATAGGTAAGCACAAGAGGATTCATCCTTTTCTTGCACGCACCGTTGTAGGTCACCGACAGTGCAGGGACGCTTGTACGTACCCTCGAAGTTCTTGGTGAACGCTTCATGCATGTCCAACCAATTGCAGATCGATTTCTCCGCAAATCGTCAATCCATTTTTGGGTGGTGCCGGTGAGAATTAGTGGGAGGTACTTGACGGCGACATTCGGGTTTCCCCCGGTAATGTAGTCCTCTAACCATGTAGCTGGCCTAGCGGTGCCGTCATAGGGCTTGATGGTCTTGCCAATCCGGAGACCCTTGGGGTAAGTTCTGGCCCGTATTACCGGTCCAAGACAACGTGGCCCTAGGTATGGGAGCTCCCGTGCTTCTTGTATCTTGTCCTGCCGTGAACATGTGTCGTATGGCTGCGGTTGCTTCCCTTTTTCGTCATGGGGCGGGGAGTTGTGGTGCGATCTGTTGGACCTGCCATATCCTCCGACATGATGGCTGCTGGGTGGTGATGGTGGCGGTGGCGGCGGTGGGTTAGCCTTCTTGCTGCTTATCAGACGTGGTGCTTCCTTGTGGGATCTGCTCAAGTGTCCATTGCCGTTGCGCTCTCCGTCATGTTGGGACTATTCGCCCTGGTCGTGTATAACGATACGGACCTGGGGACGCCTAGGAGGTGGCATGCTTGTGCGGTGGCACGGCTTTTGGTCCTCGTGACGCCAGGATGGCGGTGATCTGCGAGGGTGAGCCTTATCTCCCTTGTTGGAGGATATAAGTGTGGTGTTAGCCCTATAACGCGCATCCCTCCGCCTTCGCTCTGTGGAGCCCATGTGGGATCCTTCATCACGGGGAGATCTTGGCCTTCGGCGGCTGTTCCGGGTTGACTGGCAGAGCTCTGGGTTGGACTCGAGCCTCTACAAGGTGGCCTTTTCCTATGGCATGCATGCCTTGGCGATGAGGTCATAAACCTGATCAACTGCTTCTAGTGACCTGTTGTGTTCAATGAGGGTCTTGGTGACGACCATGTTTAGGGCGGGCGTTGGCATTACTTGCTTCCCTAGAATCAATGTATGGGGTTGCTTTTTGCCGGTTTGGATGCGTCCCACCCTAACCTGTGTCGAGCGTCGGGGTCTTCGATGACGCGTGCTGGAGCCTTCTTAGCCTTGTGCTTTAGCAGCAATTGCTTGTACTCGGCCTCCATTTCTCTTGCCGCCTTATTTTATTGTGGCGCCTTGGCCAAATCTTTGTCGAGCTGGGTACCCTGCTCTACGATGCACTTGGCCTCCACGAGGATTTCTGCACATTTCTCGTCAAGCTCCGTAGCATTCCGTATATGAGCGACGGTGATAGGCTCGATGAGGAGTGGGTCGTACATCACCTTGTCGGTGGGAGTAACCAAGGGACTGCCAGCTGTAGACGTCGATGCTTGTGATGGAAAATTTGTTTGCTTGGCAATATTGGGGCCTGTGGTGAGTTCCTACGCCTGCTACGGTGGGATAGCCTGAGGAGGCATGGCTTTGCCCGGACCCGGAGGATCTGCGGCCTTTTTTGATGATGCCGCTGTGGTGACCGTAGGTGCGGGCGCAGCTCTTTCAGGTTCCCGTTCCTGGTCATGTTCTTCTATCATGTTCCCAATGGCGAATAGCACCTCACGGAAGTGGTAGCTTTCTCGGCGCGCTCCTCCCTCTCAATTTCCTGCTCAATCTCCCTCACAGCAGCATTGTATTCCTCCGAGTTAGCGTCTAAGCCACCGCCAACCATGTTGATGTCGGTGTATAATGCATCAAGCACTGAGTTAGAGTTGGCTTCGGTGTTGTCGATGGCGGAGGTGGAGGGGGATTGTGGATGGCCGTTGTTGTTGCTTCCTCTGGATTTGGGCCTAGACATGGCCTGAGTGTTCTCCTCGGTGTCCGCGTAGTCATTGACGATTGTGACCATCTCACCGAGGGTGAGCGGGCCGGCGGCCTTCCGTCTTTGGAGTGTATGCCGACGGAGTGTTCCGGGCATGAGCCCTTCCACACAGTGGTAGACGAGTTCGTCAGCGCGGTCACCTTCTAGGTTTTCCCTTACCCTCATCCATCCGGCGTGGTATTCATGGGGATATTCTCCCTCCCTCTGAACGCATCTGGCCAGATCAAAGATGGTGACAACACCGACAAAGTGCGACCTTTGCATCTCTAATGCTCAGGGAAGCCACACGGATTTCCGGGTTCTTCCACTATTATATCCTGCACAAGGGCGGTTTGGGTGGGCCTTGAATTTTCCTGACCTAAGCTATCATACTCTAGTGAGAGATATGGCCCAGATTCCTTCGTGAACGTATCCTGCCCATAGGCGGTCCGTGCGGGTCTTGACGAGTTTCCAACCTCCTAGGAGCTAGGACCCGAGTCGGTTTCGCTGATGAAGATGTGGATGTCTTTGACTGGGATGACGGAGCAGAAGGTAGGGTTCGTCTTTGCCGGGACCCAAAACTCGTTGGGAAGGACGATCGGGACATTGTTGGGGAAGAGGATGCGCCTGATGGCCAAAGTGTCACCGATTCTGGCGAAGAGCTTGTACCTCGCCTATTGTAGAGCTCGAAGTGCCTCTTGCCCCACGGTAAGCGCCAACTGTCGTGGTATTTCCGATGAGTATGCCATGGAGGGTCCTCACAGAGCGTGCTTAGAGACGTGGGGTAAGGCGAAGAGTTGGCAGGTACGAGGTAACATAGCTTACCCAGGTTCAAGTCCCACAATGGTGCGGAAACTCTACTCCTGCTATAAATCAGTATAATTGCAATACGCCGAGTTACAGAGATTGGTTCGCTGAGCGAGGGTGTTGTGAATCGATGTACGTTGTGCCATAAAGGATACCATTGTTCCTGCTTATAAAGGCGCTAGAACCTAGGGTTACAGAAAGGACCTTGCCGGAAAAGTTACAGAGTCCTACACTAATACTAACTAGTCTTCGTGTCTTGTACTCCAAAGCTCCGAGCTTGTCGGTGACTCCTACATAGCCTTCCTATATCCGACATGGGCCTCCCTTCTAGATCCATCTAACTGGGCCGCCCAGCAGGCCATGGTCCATGCTACCAACTATGGGCCACCCGGGTTAGCCGGATTGAAGACGTGCTATGGTGGTACCCATTTAGCATATCCCCAACACTCCCTACGCCTAAGACTTAGTCCACCAAAAGGTGGTGCTGTTGACCGGGACCGGAGAAAATGGCACTATGGTGACCCTTCCCACCGATGGACCGGGGGAAGAGGACCGATGCTGCTGCCCTATTTAAGGAGCCCTTCTCCTACCTTAGGGGGATCGATCCTTGAGATCTAAAACCCTAGATTTTCATCCTCCATTGTACCCTAGTGAAGCACACGAGAAAAATACAACAAAGAAGGAGTAGGGGCTTTACATCCTCACGAGGGATCCTTGAGTCACCTCTATGTTGTGTGCTTGCTCTGCAACCACAACCATCGTTGGGTTTCCTTGGAACCGCGTGTTTAGCCCCCTCTCGAACTAAGGGATCGTTGGACCCTAGTTTCCTTCATGCGACAAATCTCTGACATATGCTGATTGGAAACGATCTATCTTTAATTTTATGCGAATTAAAAATTTCATTAAAATTGGATTTTGATGAAACACATAGGCAAGATCTGAATATTAGACATCATAGTCTATACAGATATATTGAAATGCTAATATGGTTATGCTAATGTACATATATAAAATATTGAATTAGTTCAATATGGTAGCATATTTGAGTGGGAGTTGTGTGAGTTCCTAGTCAATTTCTACAAGAAACGTTCTTGCCACATGGTAACAAGATCAATTGTGTTGACAATTGATAAGTGAAACCGCATGATTGATTAAATCATGAATGCCATGATATGTACATGTCTAGATGAGTCATATGCTCTAAGTGTTGGGAGCATGCACCAGAATGATTCATAAGATGATCATTGGGCAATAGTGATGATATTCTTGTGTTACTTTGGAAGAAACAAGAACAAGCTATGTATGTAGTAGTGATGGAATAGTTCAATGTAATGAGTTGCGTTGATGCAAGATTTGTCAAATATAGAAATGAAGTTTATCTCAACTAGGCTATGGATTAATAAATAAGGTGGCACAGTGTAACGGAAGGAAATTCCATGATGGATTTGGACTAGTTTCAAAGTTATAACATTGTGATGGATACTACAACGACGATTGAGTATATGACTGCTCTAGCAGCATCATATAGAGGGTTTTGTAAAATAGTTTTGTCATGAAAACTAGGTACAATTCCAAGTGGGCTATATTATGCAGATCTATTATACCAAAATAGTGACAACATAGTTTTGGCGTAAGGAATGGAGGTCTTACCAGAAGACTGATTTATACAATGCCATGTCATTTGAGAATGAGTAATGCGTGGTGACACATGGATATGCAAATACACACATAGATGATAGTGTCAGTTCTGGATATTGGCTTTACCACAAGAAACGCATGTGGATAACACTAGAATGCCATAGGTGTTAAAATGTGTGAAGCAATAACTAGATTATTGACTCTAGTGCAAGTGGGAGACTGAAGGAGATATGACATAGAGGCCAATAATAAAGATATTTTTATTGACATGTATCATTAGTTCATAATAGTTTTGTATAATGCTATAATTGTATGAAGTGAAAACATTAATACATGTGTGATATATAAACAACCAGATCCCTAGTATCCTCTAGACTAGTTCGTTGGGCAGTTGATGATCGAGGTTTCCTGATCATGGACTTTACCATGTAAACTGACAAGGAGGTCACTTATGAAGTGATGGACAACACCCAACCCCTAGTATTCCAATATGATCCAGTCACATAGTTCAACATTTCAATATGTAGCAAAGCATAGTGATTCAATCCTTTGACCGTGAGATCATATTAATCACTGTCTCCCGAGGCTTCTTTGATCACATCAACCGTCATGACCGTAACTGGTGACTATAAAGGTCCGTGTCAGGTATTCCAGAGGAACTTTTGAGGCATATGTATCAAGACCGGGATTTGGAAATCCAAGTGATGAATAGATACCCTAGGCCCACTCGGTGAGATTACACCTATAAGTTTGCAAACACGTGACTAGGCCATGGGGATATAATATCACGAGAACAAGTAAATGTGTTTGTTGGTAACAAGATCGAACAAGTTATATAGATACCAAATATTAGATCTTGGACAAACGAGGTATCGTAGAGAAAAGGGAATGAGACTCGACGTTCAAGGTTCAAGCGATCAAGTTATTCATGGAACGCATGGGGGCTATTATGTGTTTTGAGATATCGTTATTGGTCATTGATCGGAGAGGTGTGTCGATCATGTCTATGTATTCCCGAGCCGTAGGGTTTCACACTTAAGGGTAGAGATGCTTAGGGATTGATCCAATATTGTAGGAGAAAAGAGAGAGAACTCTGGAATAGTTCCAGATTAATACCAGAATGGTTCCGGGAATATCCGATTATGATTAGAGGGGTCTGAAAGGTGTTTCAGAATGATAGGTATTAAATAATATGTATTTAATACTAATTAAATGAAATAATATTAAAAATATTATTTAAATTGGATTTATGGGCGCATCCCACCTAATTAGGGCTCACTAGAGGACACCTAAGAGGGGGTCGCGCCCTAGGGAAGGCCAAGGGTGGCCGCCAGCCCTAGTGGGCCTTCCACCACGTGGGCCCATGTGGGAGGGCTGGCCGGCCGCATCCTCCCACATCCTCCCTCTTGTTTAGTCCCACCCTAGGACTTTGAGGGAGGTAATACCTGCCTTCCACCTATATAAAGAGGGGCACCCCTCTACCCAAATCCATCCTATCAATTGACTTTGCCTATTCTCTATCCCTCTCCCTCATGTGTGGTTTCCAAAATTGGAATTGCATAGGGGGATTGGGGTTTCTCCACCATACGCACGTTGTCGTGCTACTGGACTGTGGGGCTCCCGGATTAAGCCTCCGAGAATTCATGTTATGCATATCACCATGATCCCATGATCAGTTTATCGTGGCACATAACCGACAAGTATCAAAGTAAACATCCATTACTTAAGGGATACAAGTCATACCTTAATTTCCATTATGGCTACACCGATCATCATCAGCGGAACTTTATCAAGCGTAGATCCCAAGCCCTACCTTAACCTATCGGCGGCTGACTGGGATAACGTCTTAGCTCGCATAATCATCAACGTCACCTTATTTACTTTACTTATCGAATCTGACCAAGTTAATATCCAGGGACAATGCTAGTGAGTACTTTGAATGTACTCGCAAACCACCTTAAGAGATAACAATAATAATAATAATAATAATAAGAGGATATGCAATATGGTTGTGGTAGTAGGAGGGCTCCATGAGAGGTTAATTTCTAAAATATTATCTCTTGTAGATATAGCTTCTACATATCTTTGTTGAAAACTTTTGTAAAACATTTTGAAAGTCGTTTGAAAAGTTTGGAAACAATAGGATTGGGTCACCCATTTCTCATCTCTTGGTCATTCACTGACTGATCTTTCCTTCTTTCATGATCATTTGAAGATCATCTCACTTCCTCCATGCTCACTAGGACCACCATTTTCAGAAAACTCTTTCTTCTCCAAAACCCTTTTTGAAATCAAAACCAGTGATGACCCACAAGTATAGGGGGTGTATCGCAGTATTTTTGATAAGTAAGAGTGTCGAAGCCAACGAGGAGCAGAAGGTGCTGGCTAGTGGTATGGATCAGGAATTCTCTGCAAATACTTAGCAAACGGATTTTTAGGGGTTTTTGATAAAGCAAGTAAACAAAGTACGAGTAAATAAAAGACAGTAGGAATAAATGCAGTAAGTGGCCCAATACTTTATGCAGCAAAGGACAAGCCGGTTGTATTACTTAAGATGACCAAACGTTCTCGAGGACACATGGGAAGACTGTCAAGTGCTTTCGCTTCATATAGTTGATTAATATTCTTTAGCTTGCTAAGTGTTGTGTGGGTGAACCTGTGCTAATGTATTGACCTTCCTAGGACTAATACATACTTGTGATTATACCCCTTGCAAACATCCGTAAGTACAAGAAAGTAATTAAGGTAGAAACCTAACCACAGCTTTAAACTCTAAGACCCTTACGTCCCTTGTGCAATGGTTTCCTAACGGGGGTTCAGGTTTCTGTCACTCCGGCAACCCCTACGATTAGTAGCCAAATACACAATGCATTCCCCTAGGCCCATATAGGTGAAGTGTCATGTAGTCGACGTCCACATGACACCACTAGAAGAAGTACACAAAAAATTAAATATCAAACCATTGAATCTTTCTCAACACAATTAAACTACTAACAACATGACTTCTCCCATGTCCTCAAGAACAAAACGAACTACTCACAAGACATCATACGGATCATGATCAGAGATGGAATAATGATGTATAACAATCTGAACATAAATAATAATTCAATGGTTCACTCAATAGCATCAACTACAAAGAGTAATCAACACCAGGAAAGTTTCCCCTATGAACTATGCAAGATTCAACCCAATTGTGATGAGGGTGCTGATGGTGGTGGTGATGATGATGATGATCCTGATGAAGTCCAGCTTGATGATGGTGTTGATGGCGACGATCTCCCCTCTCTAGGAAGGAATTCCCCTGGCACAAATCTGTCTGCCAGAGAGATCTTTCTCTCTCGGTGTTTTCCGCCTCGCAGAGGCGGAAAATTTTTTCTATGGTCGCTTCCCGAGGCTTAGGGTTTCGGGAGGATAATATACGCCAGAGGGGAGTGCCAAGGGTGGACCAGGGTGGCCACACCAGCTGGTGGCACGGCCTAGGCTGGCCTGCGCCAGGGGGTGTGGCCACCCTGGTCCACCCCTGGCACTCCCCTCTGGCGTATATTATCCTCCCGAAACCCTAAGCCTCGGGGAGCGACCACAGAAAGATTCCGCCACCTCTGTGGGGCGGAAAACACCGAGAGAGAAAGATCTCTTCGGCAGACAGGCTGGCCCGCTCCAGGGGGTGGTGTGGGTCCCCTGTGGCCCATCTCCAGCCCCCTTCTGGCTTCCTTCGTCTTCTGGAAAAATAGGATTTCCGTATATTTTCCTGGATTTTCTGATCTTCGCGAATTTTGCCTCCAAACAGCACATTTTCCATCAGAATCCTGACTGCAGCGGTCCATGGTCCAAAAGTCATCAACCATGCAAAAACAGATGAAATAACATAAGTATCACCTCTCAATATGAAACATATCAATGAATAATAGTGAATTATGATATAGAATAGTGATGCAAAATGGACGTATCAACTCCCCCTAAGCTTAGACTTCGATTGTCCCCAAGCGAAACTGAGCTCAATAAACATGGCCTCAGGTTTATGGAGTGAAGAGTCGATAAAAGAATACGGACAAGAAGCATCACATTCATCAAATACATAGATCATAATAGAAGACAACTCACTATTATATAACTTAACTTGCAATGAGTAAAGGAAACACAATAAAGATACATAAAGTGAATCATAATTGGTAATGGAAAACTTAGCTCTGGGTCGAAGAATAGTTGATAATTTGCTGGAGTTCACAAATAACTGGTTTTCAATGATAGCTTTCAAAGTGGTAAACATCAAGATAAGAGCAATGTGCAAAACAAGGAACATAAGCAACATGATTGAATAAATCATCATATGAATGAATGAAACACAACAACTCAAAATACTTGCTGAGATAGAAGGGAGTAGGTTTACTGACTCAACTACAAAGTAAAAGAAAGGCCCTGCGCAAAGGGAATCAGGGATTGCAAGTCTCATAAAGAGCTCCCAAAAATTATGATTCTTACTAGCTTTTAGCTCTCATTGCCCCTATCATAGGCATCTTTTGGTGATTAAGGTTAAAGTGACACAACTAAGAGGATATGCTTGAAAACTTATAAAATGAAGTCCCATGCCCCTTACTTACAAGTACCGAACCTCATGCTACTAAACTTCAGTCATGAGTAAGCTCTTGCCATTGTAAATACATGTGTATCATTGAGAACCGCCAACGGGGTACCCCTTGCACAAGACACAGGAGCTATCCCATAATCAAAATGACAAGGAAAGCAGACAGTGAGCATCTCAGCGATCTTTTTATTTGCTATTTGCATAGGTTTTTATTGAGGATGCTTCATAGAATGCTCGCTATAATTATGTTGCAAGTTTCTACAATGATTAGGTATGGCTTAGGCTAGCGGCCCAGGCCTACATATAAACTCCATGATCCTACAAGTTCCACTTTTATTTCACACCGTCGAGATCCATAAGCAAATAAACATGATATCAACTAGGTACAAAGTACCAATGAAGTGTTGAAAGCGGTCCCCATGATACATGGTTCTGCTAACTTCAACTCATAAAGCGTAAGCATATACGCAACAAAGAAGGACCCAATGGTTCAGGTTTATTAAATGCAAGAAAGTAAAGTGTGCCATCAAGTTTGTGACAGCTTTAATCACTAATGTTCACATAACAAGTTTAATTTGGAAGGTAGAGAAAACAAGAATTTACTTGAATAGCAATAGTGCTACTAGGTAGGTATGGTGGACACAAATGGCACGGGTTTGGTTTTAAGGAGTAGATGCACGAGAAGAATTCCCTCTCAGTACAGGTTTTTTGGCTAGCAAGGTTGAGTAGCAAGTACAAGAGTTGAAGGAAACAAACAAACATACAAGTGATAAAAACAAACATGCAATCTTCCTTGGAAGCACAAAAGATCTTAACTAGAGAATACTAGACTTACGAGCAAATCAAGAAAGAAAGACGATGAAATTATTTTTCTTTAGAGTACTTCTATATATTTCATTCAACTCTCAAAAATAGTGTTGCTACTAAACGAGCCAGGTTTGCCAAAACCAACTAAATTAACTCAATGATCCCAAAGTTATACCAATACTAACAACAAGATCAATCATATAACCACGAATTGAAAACTAATATAAGCTATGAAAAAGAGTGAATGATAGAACTTCTCAATAATATTCCATAACGGCAACTCACACCAAGGGATACATATCTAACGAGAGAGGGGACACTTCCATAATGCAAACCATACTACATAATAACTTCTCTATTCATGATATGACTCTACTAATAAGGGTAAAAAGATAGAAGATAGTGATGTGATACCGCGGCACTCACCCAAGCTTGGAACAAACCAAGGGGATGCCAAACCTGATGACGAATTACTCCTTTGGTGGTGGTGGTATCCTCTCCATGAGCTATCTTATAAGTCTCCCCAAGTCCTCAATCTCGAAAGTGAGATTACGAATCAGCTGTGAGTTTTGCTCAATGCGGCTCATGATCATGTCGGGTTGAGAATTCCAGCTCTTGCTATTCTTTCCCCACTATTCCTCCTTGAATTCTTCTTTTCCTGCATGGCTAGAACAAGACAAATCCCAATTGGAGGGCAATTTCCCCTTGGGCATATTCTGGTATTGATGTTCATGGATAAGGGTATGGAAAGGATTCTTGGTGTGTGGAGGAAGTGACCGTGGAGCCAAGCAGTGACGAGGAGCTTTCCCCCCAGTCTGCATCCGTGCAGTCCTTCTATCCCTGGAAGGTTTTGTCACCACTCCAATGCTCGCAATGGTAGTGACGGTGTGCGGATGCTGGCCTTGCTCCTATTCACCTTCACTCTTGATCTCCTTCTCCTTCCCGGGGTCTTGGAGGTCTGCCTCCATAGGCTCCTTCCCATTATCCTTGGCGGAGACCATTGTGCTTCTAAACTTTCAAAGAGTATGTCCTGGCAGAAACAGATCGAAACAAAAGCACGACGAGAACACAATATACGACCCTCGAGGGATCCGGGGGATTATATATTACGAAGTTTCATGACAAAAGGAAGGTACTGGGCGAAAACGAGTCGGAGGCGGAGTCCGGGGTGGACTCACCACCTGGTGGCGCGGCCAGGGGTGGGCCCGCACCACAGGGTGGTGTGAGCCACCCTGGCTCCGTTTCCGTCTCTTTTTTGCTTCGTAGCTTCCCTTATTGACTGAAAACTGCAAAAATATAGTTGGATTGTATTTTCGCAGAACTTTCCTTACCAGAACTGTTACCTATTTGAAAACGAACTCTGCAGGTCTCTGAATTTGGTATCTAGTAGATTCTTCTAGAGTCATCACTTGAATAACATCAATATCTTCATCTTTGTATACACTAATTACTTGACTCATAAAACCCTTCTCTTCCTTATTACACCATTATCTCCACTTCCTTCAAATTTCTTTCACACAAAAACTTCACACAGTTCTCATTAGAAACATTAGTACAAGTGGAGTGATAAAACCTTTTGAGTCCAACTTCAACTGGAAACCATCAAAACATAAGCTACTGTAGCAACTCCTTCCGAAAACCCAAAAAGAATTCAAAAAGGAAATCGATTAAAGAAGCAAATGCAAGAGTGGCTAAATCTGTCAGAATAGACCAGTAGGTAAAGATCAATTTTTTCGAAAATCTTCTGTTGCTAAAATCAAAAAGTGCAAAACTAACGAAAGTTAAATACCAACCTGGGTAAGAAGAACAAAATATTATAGCTCAATCCGACATAAAGATATCTCTCACGAATTCTTACGGTGAAGCACATAAATCTGTTTCGGGACAGCAACTTCCCCAAATCTTACTTCTCTCATTAGAGGTTGATCTTGACACAAAAACCAAACAAAACGGATAAGGAGTGGTTATTACCGAAGTAATAACTTCCAAGACTCAAAGAAACAAAAACAAACTTAAAGCAAAAACAAATTGGGTTGTCTCCCAAAAAGCTCTTTCTTTATAGCCATTAAGACGGGCATGATAATTTTGTAGACGCTCTCATAGGAATATGAATTGAAGCGAAAGGGAACATTAAGAAGCAAACATACACACATTTAAGTCCAACCCACTTCCTATTCAAGGGAATTTTGTAAAAAAACAAGTTGTTGAAATCAGAGGCTACAAGCATAGGAAGGCAAAAGAAGTGCAACATAAAAACTTTCAGCATAAAACGAGGAAACTTGATATTATTGAGATGCATAAGAACACTTTTCCCTCTGTCATAGTAACTTTCAGTATCATGCATAAACTTAACAATATAACTATCAAAAGGACCGTCATAACAATGATCACTTATTCTAACAGAAAACACAGGAATACTAGCTCTCATAACACTACTTTGTGAAATAATATTAGCGGATCCTTACAAAGGATACTGTCTCCCTCTTCTTCATATTTAGTAACAAAGTTTTCACATTTGCTATTATAGGTTCATCAACTATTTGCTTATCAGGTTCAACAACTTCATTTGTACTTTCATTAACCATAATAGCTATCATAGAATGTTCCTTTATCTTATATGGGAAAGGCATTTTCTCAATGTAAGGTTCAGGTAAAACATGATTAGCAGTATAAACTTCAGTATTTCTTGCAGGAACACTCTTAGCAATATCTTTATAATGTTCATGATACTTATTCCACTTCTTTTTAGGCACTTCAATGTAGGAAGCAAAAGCCTTAAAATAAGAAGCAATAGCTTGAGAGTCTAGACCATAAGCATTTTTAATATTTTGAAAGTCATCAGTTCCCATAAAAGATTCAATGCATTCATAATCATAATTTATACCGGACTTTCTTCCTTTGTCATTCTCCCATGCTTCAGCATTATCTTGAATATGGTCCAGGAGATCCCATTTAGCTTCTTCTTCCATGCGAGTGAATGATCCAACACAAGAAGCATCCAATAAATCCTTATCATGAAGAGAAAGCCTTGCATAAAAGTTATTGATAATAATATTGCTGGGGAGCTCGTGAATGGGACATTTGAGCATTAGTAACTTCAATCTCCCCCAAGCTTGAGCTGTACTCTCTCCATCAAGAGGCCAAAAGTTGTATATTTGATTCTGATCTTTATGAATCTCACTAGGAGGATAAAACTTTGAACAAAAGAGAGGCACTATTTCCTCCCATTCCAGAGCTTGACCATTCTTCAGTAGCTTATACCATTCCTCAGCTCTTCCTTTCAGTGATAATGAGAATAACTTCTTCTTAACTTGATATGTAGTAATACCTACACACTTGAACAACCCGCATAATTCGTGTATAAAGAACAAATGATCACCGAGATGGACAGTTCCATCCCCAACACAGTAGTTATCAATAACACGCTCAATAATTCTTGTAGGTATTTTAAAAACATCATGCTTAGCAGGTGGTGGCTTATCTACTACCTTAGCTGTGGTAGTAGCATTACCAAATAAGAAACTCAGTGAATTATCCATAACGAAAAATAAAGCAACTAACAGATGTAAACAATAATCACAGTAGAAGTTTCCTTTACCAGTTCCACTCTCCAATAGCGCTTCACTCCCCGGCAACGGCGCCAGAAAATAGTATTGATGACCCACAAGTATAGGGGGTGTATCGCTGTATTTTCGATAAGTAAGAGTGTCGAACCCAACGAGGACCAGAAGGTGCTGGCTAGTGGTATGGATCAGGAATTCTCTGCAAATACTTAGCAAATGGATTTTTAAGGGTTTTTGATAAAGCAAGTAAACGAAGTATGAGTAAATAAAAGATAGTAGGAATAAATGCAGCAAGTGGCCCAATCCTTTATGCAGCAAAGGACAAGCCAGTTGTATTACTTAAGATGACCAAACGTTCTCGAGGACACATGGGAAGACTGTCAAGTGCTTTCGCTTCATATAGTTGATTAATCTTCTTTAGCTTGCTAAGTGTTGTGTGGGTGATCATGTGCTAATGTACCTACCTTCCTAGGACTAATACATACTTGTGATTATACCCCTTGCAAACATCCGTAAGTACAAGAAAGTAATTAAGGTAGAAACCGAACCACAACTTTAAACTCTAAGACCCTTACATCCCTTGTGCAATGGTTTCCTAACGGGGGTTCAGGTTTCTGTCACTCTGGCAACCCCTACGATTAGTAGCCAAATACACAATGCATTCCCCTAGGCCCATATAGGTGAAGTGTCATGTAGTCGATGTTCACATGACACCACTAGAAGAAGTACACCACAACTTCAATATCAAACCATTGAATCTTTCTCAACACAATTCCACTACTAACAACATGACTTCTCCCATGTCCTCAAGAACAAAACGAACTACTCACAAGACATCATATGGATCATGATCAGAGCTGGAATAATGATCTATAACAATCTGAATATAAACAATAATTCAATGGTTCACTCAAGAGCATCAACTACATAGAGTAATCAACACCGGGAAAGTTTCCCCTATGAACTATGCAAGATTCAACCCAATTGTTACAGCAATATGGATATGGTGATAAGGGTGCTGATGGTGATGATGGTGGTGATGATGATGATGATCCCAATGAAGTCTAGCTTGATGATGGTGTTGATGGCGACGATCTCCCCTTTCCGAGAAGGAATTCCCCTGGCAGAAATCTATCTGCCAGAGAGATCTTTCTCTCTCGGTGTTTTTCGCTCCGTAGAGGCGGCGGAATCTTTCTATGGTCGCTCCCCGAGTCTTAGGGTTTCGGGGGGATAATATACGCTAGAGGGGAGTGCTAGGGGTGGACCAGGGTGGCCACACCACCTGGTGGCGCGGCCTAGGCTGGCCCGCGCCAGGGGATGGTGTGGGCCCCTTGTGGCCCATCTCCAGCCCCCCTTCTGGCTTCCTTTGTCTCCTGGAAAAATAGGATTTTCTGTATATTTTCCCGGATTTTCTAATCTACGCAAATTTTGCCTCCAAACAGCACCTTTTCCATCAGAATCCTGACTGCAGCGGTCCATGCTCCAAAAGTCATCAACCATGCAAAAGCAGTTGAAATAACATAAGTACCACCTCTCAATACGAAACATATCAATGAATAACAATGAATTATGATATATAATAGTGATGCAAAATGGACGTATCAGCCAGCACCACTCTATAGTCATCCATAACCGTGAACATGGCTATTTGAATAGGTTTCACACTCTACAGAGGTTATACGCTTTACCCACAATATTTGATACATCCGCCCTGATAACACCACGTCCCTCTACACTGAGTTTACGGGGGTACAAATAATCAAACATAACCTTTCATTTACCGTCCCTAGTATGCACACTTTCCCTATGGTCTTAGTTCTCCCTACCTTTCTTCCTGAATCATTTTCCCTTTTGTAGTCCCATAAATCATATCGTCTGGGGAACCCCATAATTTTAGCCAACCTCTAAAGAGGCAGTAGAACCCTCTCGGTATTATGACCACCTAAGTGGATAGGAACCAGCATTGGGGGACTCGAACCCCTTTGTATGTGTTATGGTGTAGCCCATTCTAAGGAAACCAAACTATGAGTTAGGCCCCGTCCCATTCCAGGGTAATGTGGTTGTACAGGTTTAGTTATTATAACTAAAGCTGCAAAGAAACTAGTGTGTTTTCTTAAACATTTTCTCCTCCTCCTCTTTAGCATCATTTGTAAAACAGAACCCTTTTATTTCTCAAATATCTCTTGGTAGGTCAAACCTCACCAAGGCTTTATCATAAAACATTTTATAAACCTTTCTAGGGTCTTCCCATCCTATAGTTTTTCTCCGCTAAAACGGGGTCTCCAAGGGGTATGGTGTTAAACAACACTTACAATACTAGGGGAAAGTAGGTATCATCAAAGGGGTTGTACTTAGTAGTACAAATGTGTAATGGTTTGGAGGATCCAAGCCACTACCGAAAATAGGTCATCACATAGTAAATAATGCAGTTTTCATAAACAAGTGGATAAAACATGCATAAGTAAAACATTAGGACAAGGATTATGAGTAATAAGGTGGCTTGCTTGTGATCAACAATATGGCAGTATGTTCGTGCGCTTCTTCTTAGAATACCATAATAATAACCAATATTAACCATCATCTTTTGTTCTTCGATATAATCACAACTATCATCATCAAGGAGCACACATGCAAACAAACATGATCGCCATCAACACAAGGCATACAAGCATCAGTAAAATATAGCAAACAAACATATAACACAACACTACCTTCAGTAGGTTTTGGATAACTTGAGTTCATGGTGTTGGGAAATACTTTGATTTCATTTGTGGAACCTCTGTAAATGTCAAATACCACTTAGATAAGGGGTTTAATACAAAGTTCAGGTTCTGTATGATACCAATATATAAAAATTATATGAATAGATAGATATTTAAATCACAAGGCCACAAAAAGAGATTTCATGATTTTATCAATTTATTTAATTAGTTATGAATTTTCTGGTGAGAATAACCCTAGTTTAGTTGAATAATTTACTAGAAAATATCTGGAACTCAAATAAATTGTTCCTCGAAGGGTGTTATAGATCTTGGATTTTATGAATTTTGAGAGTTTGATTCACTCTAAATAATTACCACAATGCCCTTGAGAAAATCCGAAAGTCAGTTCTATTGGAAGATTGTCTTTTTCACCAGATTTATTTTATAGGTCCAAACAATATGAGACAAATGACAAAGGATACATATTATGAATACCTTCTAGCAGAAATTTGGAACATCATTTTTGGAGTTATCAAGCTTATGGAATGATTTATTTAATGAAAATACCACATACAGAATAGTTCAATTTATTAAAATTCCTCAGAGGCCCAAAAATTCTTGAGCTCTTGTTATTTGATAGGTCTTGCTATAACACATCCAGTGGAGTTGGAATCAACTCAATATGTTCTATAGATCTGCCTAGAGATTTTATTAAAGTTAGAAATGTAGTGATTTTGTTATTTTCACTAGTCTAGAATTATGAGGCCAAGGAGACATAATAGGTATATGGACTATCTACCGGAAGAAAGTAGTTTTACTCCTTTTAGTTATATAGAACTAGTTAAGGATTTTATTTACTAAAAATTGACACTACATGGTAGATTTAAAGCTAGGTAATAATAAAAACTAAACCTCTACATGTTAGGGAAAACCCAAGGGAACATACCAAAAATTGGATTTGTGCAATTTCAACTACATTCCATTTTGATAAAAGGATTTTAACCTATCTATTCAGAGTTGCGGATTTTGGAAATCCTTTAAAAGAATAGGGAGTCAGGCTGGGATTCTAGACCAAGCTGGGACACACTTAACAACTCCAGACCAATAAGCGGAGCTGCACGTGGGAGGCCAATTTGAAGCGCTGACTGGTGGGGTCCATTGGCAGCCAGAGGGAGAGGTTGAAGGGGTATCTGGAGATACATGTCGTCTGATTAGAACAGATCCTACGACATGAGTGCGTCGTCTCCCTTGCGCCAGACCTGGCGATGACAAACCCTAGCTGGCGACTGGAGGGCACAGGGAAGCTCACTTGAGGGCTCGTTGGCGGCCGGGGAAGTGGCAGGAAGACGCGATGCGGCGCTAGGACTTTGGCGGTGGGCGGCAAATGCGGGGTTGACAACGGGGAAGGGCTCGTGCAGCAACGTCTACAGGTGTGCTCTTGGGAGCTCGCCGGAGAAGGCTAGGGGAGCCATGCTGGTCTACAACGAGGCAGCTCTTCGCACCAGAGACACTTGAGAGGCCATAGGCTATCCATGGTAGGCCTGCATGTGTAAAGGTTGGCCAGATTTATCGAGGGTGAGCTAGCTCGGACATGTGGCGGGGGCGGTGGTCTCCATCGTCCTGCAACAGAGGGGGCGACACGAGGATGTATATCATAGAGAGAGGAGCAGAATAGAGGGAGGAGAGGGAGCTGGGGAGGGTCAAGGTTGATAATACATGCTACCTCTCCAAGGAGGCCAACTGGAGAGTTTCTCCTTATCCATGGCGATAGAGAGCTCAGGAGGGAGATATGGAGCTTGGGTGAGGGTAGGTGGAGAGGGGAGAGGCGAAATGAAGCAGTGGGAGAGGCAGCACAGGCCTATGGCCTTCTAAACCGAGTGAGAGTGGTCCATTGTAGACTTTGTCCATGGCCAAGCTTAGGAGGGGTGTTGGCCAGGTATAGGGAAACAAGGGCAGTGGAGGGAGTGTGTGGGGGCCCTACTGTCGTGGATAGGGCAGAGAGGGTCAAGGAGGGTGCTGCATGAGGAAGTAATGGCAAGTTTTGGTGTTTTCTTTGTCTCCTGCATGGACACGCACAAAGGACAAGGGGAAAGATGGTGCTATAGTGTTGTGTTGCAGTGTTGGGTCGACCAAAGATGGCGTCATGGTGCTGTGGTGGTCAAGAGGAGAGTTCATGGATATTTGGAGATGGTTGTAGTTTAAGTTTTGTCTAATAATCACTTTTTGTAAAAATGAGGATCATAAGGTAGCTCTTGATATTTATCTTGTCAATATGGGGAAGTTATACTGGTAGGTATAGAATGTAATGGAAAACCTCCAAGATTTATTTCGTATTTTTTAGATCATTTTTATCCTTTTTATATCAATTATTCAAAAAGGGCTAAAATGGTTTTTAGGACTTAATTTCATATTTTTGAATTGTCCAAGGTACGTTTTTTTTTGGGATGGTCCTAAATATGCATTCATACTTCGGAGTATTTTCCCAAGATTTATTGGGGGAGAAAACTATTTAAAACCATTATTTTCTCATTTTTGCCATATAAGAAAATAGGCAAAAATAATTAATCAAACCCTTAAAACATATTTATTTATGTGGGAATATGAGGGATAATATATAGGCCTCAAATGTGCCTAGATTTAGAGAAGTCTTTTGTAGAAAAATAAACTTTCTTTTGTAGAGGGAGTTTTGGATTTTTTGTCAAATAAAAGAACTAAATAGTTTTTGGGCCAAAATAATTATGGGATACATTTGATAAATTTTTATATCCAATGTAGACGGTGTCTCTATTAATTGTAATCTTGGGTTTTGAGAATCAAACATGATTTTGGAGTAAAGCATGGAATAAGGGATCTTGGGCACCATTAATTTTGTACCATCAAAACCTTGTTGGATTTGGGATCTCAAAGATCCCCTTAAATCATGGGCTATAAGGATAGATACACCAAGTTATGTAGATTACCATGGCACATGGAGTTGGGGTTGATCATGGTTGAGATTTCTTAGGATTGATGCCAACGTTGGCTAAAAATAAGGGTGCCAAAGATGATTATTATTTAGCTTCAAAAGCCATGTGGGTTTTTGAAGCTCAAAGCTCCAATTGAGACAAGACAAGTATGGATTGATATACCTTCATGAGTAGAACACAATCATGCAAATATTTTTTCAAGAGAAGATGTGATATTTTTTCAATATAGGTGTCAGCTTTTGCCAAAGTAGGCATGTTGATATGATTTGCAAAAAAAAATCTTGCCTGTAAAACCATCAAGAACAAGTGGGTTAAAGGATGATATAGCCAAGGGAAAGAGTGTCCATTGGAGGTATTTAATATGGTTTACAATATGGTTCATGTTCATACCAAAAAATTCACAAGGGTTGAGAAAGAGGGAGTGCCAAAGATGTGATATTGATAACAGTTTTCCGGACTGTCATTTTTGGCAGTTTTAGGGTTTTTGACTAGAATATAAGAGGGGATGGTTTTGAGAGGATGCAAAGTTCCAAATCATCATCAATTCGATGATGTTGAAGTACAAAGTGAGTAGAAAGTATCCATCCTTGGAGTTGGTCTTCATTGACCCGGAAGCTTCTAGAAGGGATAATTTGAGAAGTGATCTGGTTAAGGGTTTTAGATGATAACTTAGTGGTTAGAGATCAGATCCAGCTGTGGAATATTCCTTATGGTTTATAATCTTAATTTAGCTTGATCTTAGAGGATGGGCTCCTGGAGTAGCTCATTCTACTTCCAAAGCAAACCAATCAAGTAGCAGAATAAGGCAATTCATCAAACAGAAGATCAAGGCAATTCATCTTAGCAAGCCAGTCAACTACACTAGCGTTACCATCAAGCCTAGCTTGAGATATGGAAGGGTATTTTGGAATGTTTGAGTTTTGAAGAAGGTAAGGTCCTTGGTACTTATACCAAGAGTAGAATTCAAAATCTTTATAAAAAGATTTTTGGAAAACCTAGAGATAAGAGTATTTGAAGGTCCTGTCTTGAAAACATAAGGATATTATATCTTATAGATCCCCATAATTTGTTTAGTAGATCTACTAAAATGGTTAGGGTTGCAAAGTCATCTTGGCTCCGGTCTTTGAAATGCCAGACATTTGAGAATATGGAGAATAAGCCAAGATAGTTTTGTTAAGTAGCTTTTGTAAACTAGGGAAGGTAGAGGAGTATATCTTCTACTACACATTCAGTTGCAAAAACACAAGCAACAAGCAAACAATCACTACATCACAAAACAAGAAATGTTTTTATCCCCCCTGATTTTTGCATTTTGGACAACTAATCAGGGTTGCTGGAAGTGGGATGTTACATGGACTCAGTCTAGATCAATCTTCTTCCGCTGCTTTGCTCGACCGGAGTCTAGGAGACGTCTCTCCACCGTATGTGTGTAAAGCCACGAGGCACTTACACTTGTGGTTACTTTTCTTGGGGATTGAGCTTGGATGTTGACATGACCATGATGCTTAGGGATTGATCCGACATCGTAGGAGAAATGAGAGGGAACTATGGGGTGGTACCAGAATGGTTTCAAGGACATCTGATGATGATCGGAGGGATCTGAAAGGTGTTTCGGAGTGACAGGTATTAAATAATATGTATTTAATATTAATTAAATGAATTAATATTAAAAATATATTTTTAATTGTATTTAATGGGGTAGCCCACCTAAATGGGACTCTGGAGAGGCCCAAGAGGGGGTCACGTGCCCTAGGGAAGAGCCAAGGTGGCCAGCAGCCACAAGTGGGCCTCCCACCACGTCGGGCCCATGTGGGGAGGCTCGCTGGCGATGGGATTAGTCCCACCCCGCCTCTGCTTGCCCTATGGTGCCTCCTTTCCTCCTATATAAAGAGGGGAGCCCCATCCCCTCAAACCCACTTCATCAATTGGCTTTGCGTATTATCTCTTCCTCTCTCCTTCTCCCTTACATGTGGTTCCCATGAAGGAACATGCATATGGGGATAGGGGTTTCTCCACCATACGCATGCCATCGTGTTGCAGGACTCTTGATATGGATCAATCTTCTTCCGCTACTTTGCTGGACCAGAGCCCGGGAGACGTCGTCTACACTTGATGTGTGTAAATCCACGAGTCACCACAATTTGTGGTGCTAGTCGCTTTTCGCTTGGATGTCTACACGACCTTGAGGTCGGCTACATCGTATGACTACATAATTCATGTTTCTCATGATACGTTAACCACTTTTGGTCTTAAAAGGTATGAACACCGAATAGGGTCACAGACATATGGGACCTCAACAAAATCATAGACGGGTCCCACATAGACAAAGAGCGGGATGCCCGAAGGGAGCTGAGATCCCATGTTGAAGTAGTCGGCCTCCAGTGGTGTGTAGAGTTCTTCGAGGTAGCAATGGTACGCAGGTCCATATGCTGCCTCCATGCTATCGTAGTATAACTTGAATGACGTAGACGGGTGTCCAAGACATACTGCTCCTCTGGAGCGCCGGCGGTTGTGCGGTCAAGATTTGGAACTGGAGCCCCTAGACCTCCACCCATGAGTTCCTTGGTGGCTTTGCCCACCGAAACGATAGATATTATATGCATGACTTGGGATCCCCTTGTTGGAAATATGCCCTAGAGACAAATAGTAGTAAGTACTATTATCATATTTCATATAGTTTGTGATTAAGTTTTATAACATGCTGTAACTATATTGAGTGGAAACATCAATACACGTGTGATATACAAACAACCAGGGGTTCCTAGTGAAACTCTAGTCACTAGTTCATTAGTCAACTGATGATCATGTTTCCTGATCATGTGGCATTTATGCCAGTAGGAAATGGAGCCATCTCATTCCGAGAATTAGATGATGAATCAATACCCAACCTAAACATCATGACCCGATCATGTCACGAAGTTCAAGTTACGATGATTAGAAATGGATCCTCGTAGATTATTCCTTAGACCGTGAGGCTATTTCAATCACTGTCTCCCGAGAGTGCTTTGATAGCATCAAGCGCCACTTGGTAATACAGTGGTTATAAAGGTGTGTTCAGGTACTCGGAGGAAACCATTGAGGTAATATATGTCAAGAGCGGGATTTGTCTATCCATGTGACGGCAAGATACTCGAAGGGCCCACTCGGAGAGGTTATATCCAATTGCTGCGCAGCGTGTGATTTGATCACGGGGATATCACTTGTCGGAACGAGTTAAGTAGCATTGTTTAGTAACGAGATTGAACATGACATGGTGATGTCATTGATCAGGTCTCAGGCAATGCAAGTATCGAGAGACAAAGGGAATCCCCGTTCAAACGAAGAAAGATCTTCGTGGAACGCACAGGGGTCACATGGCTATCCAGGTCCCTCTGTTGATCATTGGTGTGGGAGTGTCCCGACCATGTCTGGAGTGTTCCCGAACCGTGGGGTATCACGCTTAAGGGCTTGATGATGCTTAGAGAGTGTTTATAGGATCGGTAGAATCATCGAAGAATAGTGGAGAGAAAACCAGAAGGGTTTCGGTAAGTCCGGAGGATGTCCGAAGTGGAGGTGGAAGGTGTTCCATATCCACGGAGATTGAATAATATGTGAATGAATGTTAAATATTGATTTAATCATTTATTCATAATAATTTAATAAAGAGAAAAATCAATTAAAATGGTCAAAGGCTTAATGGGCCAATTTCCGGAGGGAGAGGGCCCATTAGGGGAAAGGAGAGAGGGAGAAGGGGTCAGGGGCTGGCCGGCTAGGCCTAGCCCCCCACGCAGGGCCCATTAGGGTGGCTGGCGGCGACCCCTCCCCCCTCCTCTCCTTTAGTCCCACCCCGGGACTTTGAGGGAGGTAGTAGCTCCCCTCCCCCTATATATAGTGGGGGTATTTGGCCAAATTAAATACACCAATAATCAATAAAGGTCATCTTACTTTTGGGAGGACCTCTGGTTGATATTTTCTCTCTCCCCCCTCTCTCTCGTGAACATGGTCCCAAGTCTGGACTGCGCGAACAAGAGACATCTTCATCGCGGAGCGCTGTCACGCTACGGGATTCGGATCCGCGAGCTCTACTTCCGCAACTGCTGCTGGATCGGGGATGCGGGAGTCATCGTCAGGCACCGGCCGTGTGTAACTCCCTGCGAGGTGCCACACTTGAGGCACTCGAGTCATTGGAGCCAAAGGAGTGCAAGGACTTCATCACGACCCTGAGGTTGGCTTTGGCTCGTCTACATCAACCATGCTCTCCTGAGCATTGACAACGCTTTTCGGTCTTCAAGGGTAAGTTCGCGAAAAGCCCCTCCCGTTACTATATTACTAATAGATAGGTCCTGGCACCTTCAGGGGTTCAGGGGCGTAGAGTAAAATTTATTGTTTTTATACGCGGAACCCCAACAGTGGTATCAGAGCTAGATCTATGCGTAGTAATGCTAGTACGGGTAGAACACACGAGATGTAGCGTGTGGGCATTGATCTTTTAGTTGTTACCCTCCCACGTGTACTTGTGTATACCGCAGTAATGCTTGATGAAGCGCCCCCCAACCGACTTTACGCGTTCATTCGCGAGACTGGTCCATGCTTGACATACGGCTTGTAACGTATAAAGTGGCTTAGGGGGTGTATGTCCCTCTCGCATTAGTTGGTATACCATTTGCCACAGAGGTCCCCGAAAGGGGTGTAGTAGAGAAAACTACTTGATTAGCGTTGTGCTGAAAAATCATAGGTAAGAACGGTTCTTGTGCGAAAGCCCATTCAGCCATGTAAACACATGCAAAGATAAAATAGAGGCATCTAACTTTGTTTTGCAGGGGGCGTTGCTTTGTGATATGGTTGTGGCAAAGGTAAAGTTATTACCTTTTGTTACGTAATAGTAGATAGTCACGGAGGTGACGAACTACCACACCGGAATGACACCGGTACCCTGGTGTCTACGGCGCCGGAACCCGGTGACGACGGATGGAGATCACGACGTGAAGGACCATATCACATTGCATTTACATTCAATGTTATTGTTTGTATATCTTATTGTGTGCTAGTATTAGATACATGACGGTAGCCTAATAAGATGATCCCTGTTAAAATTACCAACGATTGTGTTCCCCCTTAGTGTGCACCACCAAGAAAGTTCTTCGGTATGAGGCGATCTAGGGTTACAGGCCTGGGTGTCAGACATATCTACGTTCGCATACAGTGGGTGTAAGCCATGTTGCACAGCGAATACACTAAGGTTGAGTTGGTGAGCCTAGCACGCCACAAAAGTGTGGCCTCGGAACACGGATGGTCGAAAGATCGAGCACGAGTCGCATGAATGATGTGACCGACGTTTAGCATCCACCCTTGAACCCACATTGATGGCCATGACGATCGGGGGAGATGTGGCTGATAGGGGTCATGTTATCACTAGGAACCCTCACTAGGGATAGGTGTTTCTGAGTGGAGTTATTATTAACTCATTTAATTATAAACCTAGTCTAAATTCCTTTTGTAATTATAAATGTAGATGGCTCACCGTGAAGCTTACTTTGTCATTGAGGATTGCGTAAAGGGTGAGAAACTTAGACTTGATGGATCCAACTTGCCTAGTTGGCTTGTGCACCTGAATGATCTCCTTACTAGGAATCATGTGGTAGATTACATACGCCACACGATGGATTTGACTGAGCCAGATTACTATGAGACCCCACAAGAACTAGCAGACCGCTACTACCGTCAGGAGATGTCCACCTACATTCAGATAATAATGCGCTACAGGATGGTGGATGAACAACATCCACTCATGGGTGATATTGATCCATATTCAATGGTGGATCAGCTGAGAGAAGATTTCATAGGCCATGTGCGCATGTGGAAGCATGAGCAGCTTGGAAAGGTCCTTTCCATACAGATGGAGGAGCATACATGTCTGAAGGGTCACTTGGAGCGCATGCTTGATGCACACATTAGACTGGTTCATTTCATGGATTACTGGATGGATGATCCCTTTGCGATAGACGTACTCCTTCGATCGTTGCCTCCCAGCTACGAAGGACATGTCCGGAGTAGCATCATGAGTGGTGATACAGAAACATTGGATTTCCATGAGTTCATATTATGTTTCAGGAACATAAAGGTTGAACCAATCACCAGAGAGGTCATCGATGACAAAGGTATATATTTGATATACAGTTTTATAAATGTTATAATCTTGCAAACACATTTGTAGTGTTAAGTATATATGATACTTGTTCTGTTTTGCTGAAAACAGGTCCTTCTGCAAGAGAGGTGATTGGTGGAGAGGAGGTGACGTTGCGTGTTGATGGCGAGCATGATGATGATGGCCGACAACACTCTCCCTCGACATTTATCATTTAATTTATGTTTAGGATGATTATTGTAATCAAGAGATTGTTAACTTCTTTAGTGTGTCTCACACTTCGTGAGACAGTTATTCATATGAGTTTGTAACAAACAGTTGTTCCACTTTTATGAATGATTTCTATTCGTGTTTATATCTTGTTTGATTATGTGTGAATTATCCTTGTTGTTTGAAACTAATTGATAATGCATGAACATTTGTAAAATATTAAAATGCTTTAAAATACCCAACTTAATGATATGTTCATTAATGAACGAAAAACAATTGTTTAAATTCAAAGTTCTGTGATAATATGTGAAAGACATTTGATTTCTTATCACATATAAATCATGCCTAAGTTCAGAAAAATGACTTGAACACCATGTATTACTTGAATACAAAGTGTTTAATGAATTGTTAAAGTTAATACATATTCGATGTATTGTGTTTTAACGAAAATGGTAATTATCATTATATGATTGTTTAAATGTGTAAAGAAGTTTACCAAAGGAAACAAGAATATGAAACTATTTGATTTGATCGAAGTGTTTCATCAACAAAGGGTATAAAGATAAAAGGGAATCCAATTACTATGATTTGATCAATAGTAATGAAATTCAACTTTATAAGAATGGCATAAAAGAAATTGTGGAATGAAATGCGATTTGAAACGTCAAAATGCAAAGCATCACAATGTGATATTAGAAATAAAAGTGGGTGAATAGAAGGCACCAAATAAATCGGTGTAGTGTAGATGTAGAGACCATTAGCTTAGAAATAGTTAGCACTCAATTAGAATGTAGTGAACCATTTGAATTCGTGAAAGTTTTGGGGTTATTCAACATAACCAAAACAATAGTGAATAAGTCCTTGTAGCGTATTCATTGGAAACTATGAATACGAAATCAATAGCTGAAACCAAAAGGAAAAGAAAGATTCGTACTGCTTGGATTTTGGTGCATGCTTGAGAAAGCTCACTACTAGTGATGTTTCTCAATTATGAAGCAAATGGAAAATAGTGGAAAACACGATGAGGATTCAAAACCCTACATCAGAGTGTTGAGAAGCGCAACGGACAACGTTCCTAAACGATTCTCTTCACAAAAGGAAATAATCAATGATATTGATCATTGTGTTTTCCCCACTAGTGTTTTCACCACATGAAGTAGGATTCAAAATGTAAATCCATATCTAGTATGGAGACATTTGTGAATCATTTTTCATGATTCTTGGAATGTGACATACCTACGAACTACAAAGGAAATAATGGTAAACTAGAATTATGAGAAATCCTAAAAGCAAAATTCACTTGAGATTAGAAAGCAATTCATTGCTGAATCTCACAAGTAAAAGGGTTACTTGGATTTTCCCAAATGACTACAAAGCCATAGTGGAAAAGGGGGTGAATGACAAAAGCACAATTTGTCAAGTATTGGACAAATTCAAATGAATTTGGTTCAAATGTGTTGAATGTCTAGTGGATTTAAAACTAGTAAAGTACTAGTATCTCATAGTAAAATCTCCAAATTTGATTTTTTGATCAAATGATTATGAAGTTGTTCAAAAATAGTGCGTAGATGTGCAATTTGCATAAAATTGAGTGGGAGCTATATTAGTCTTCCCAAAACGATATTTTGGTAACATATTTTTGAGTGGGAGCTTATAGGAGTAATTCTTAAGTATGTTAAGAATGAAAGCGCAAATACTTATAAATAATGATTTATAAGATGTAGAAGCTGATAATAGGTGTATTATGATATTATGTAGTATTCCTTAAAGAGATTCTGAAAAGGGTTTCAGAATAGAAGTTAATTAAGGAACCAGTCCTTAATAACTCAAATTAGGAATAGTATTAAGTTTAACATCGATGGTTGAAAGAAAGAAAAGGATGATAATCATCCACTATGTTGAGACATAGGTTCTATCTTAGAAAACCATGATGATAACTTAGCATAATATGAGATCCAAATAAGGAACGTTTGAAAGTGATTAAGTCTGAATCATAGAACGTTGAGCTAAGTTTGTTCGCAGTATCTAGTAGAGAACTGTGGATATATTTTCCAAATCCGAAAAGGATGACATATCTTAAAACATAAAGAGTTGTGTTATAAGGGAATATGTTGGAAACTCCTGTAAATACCGATTAAAACATAAAGAGTTGTGTTATAAGGGAATATGTTGGAAACTCATTGAAAATACATGTGTATCATTGAGAACCGTCAAAGGGGTACCCCTTGCACATGACATAGGAGTTATCCCATAATCAAAATGACAAGGAAAGCAGACAGTGAGCATCTCAGCGATCTTTTTATTTGCTATTTGCATAGGTTTTTATTCAAGATGCTTCATAGAATGCTCGCTATAGTTATGCTGCAAGTTTCTACCATGATTAGGTATGGCTTAGGCTAGCGGCCCAGGCGTTTCTCTAACACACATATAAACTCCATGATCTTACAAGTTCCACTTTTATTTCACACCATCGAGATCCATAAGCAAAAGAACATGATATCAACTAGGTACAAAGTACCAATGAAGTGTTGAAAGCGGTCGCCATGATACATGGTTCTGCTAACTTCAACTCATAAAGCGCAAGCATATACGCAACAAAGAAGGACCCAATGGTTCAGGTTTATTAAATGCAAGAAAGTAATGTGTGCCATCAAGTTCGTGAGAGATTTAATCACTAATGTTCACATAACAAGTTTAATTTGGAAGGTAGACAAAACAAGAATTTACTTGGAATAGCAATAGTGCTACTAGGTAGGTATGGTGGACACAAATGGCACGGGTTTGGTTTTAAGGAGTAGATGCACGAGAAGAATTCCCTCTCAGTACAGGTTTTTTGGCTAGCAAGGTTGAGTAGCAAGTACAAGAGTTGAAGGAAACAAACAAACATACAAGTGATAAAAACAAACATGCAATCTTCCTTGGAAGCACAAAAGATCTTAACTAGAGAATACTAGACTTACGAGCAAATCAAGAAAGAAAGACGATGAAATTATTTTTCTTTAGAGTACTTCTATATATTTCATTCAACTCTCAAAAATAGTGTTGCTACTAAACGAGCCAGGTTTGCCAAAACCAACTAAATTAACTCAATGATCCCAAAGTGATACCAATACTAACAACAAGATCAATCATATAACCACGAATTGAAAACTAATATAAGCTATGAAAAAGAGTGAATGATATAACTTCTCATTAATATTCCATAACGGCAACTCACACCAAGGGATACATATCTAACGAGAGAGGGGACAGTTCCATAATGCAAACCATACTACATAATAACTTCTCTATTCATGATATGACTCTACTAATAAGGGTAAAAAGATAGAAGATAGTGATGTGATACCGCGGCACTCACCCAAGCTTGGAACAAACCAAGGGGATGCCAAACCTTATGATGAATTACTCCTTTTGTGGTGGTGGTATCCTCTCGATGAGCTATCTAATAAGTCTCCCCAAGTCCTCAATTTCGAAGGTGAGATTACGAATCAGCTGTGAGTTTTGCTCAACGCGGCTCATGATCATGTCGGGTTGAGAATTCCAGCTCTTGCTATTCTTTCCCTACTCTTCCTCCTTGAAGTCTTCTTTTCCTGCATGGCTAGAACGAGGCAAATTCCAATTGGAGAGTAATTTCCCCTTGGGCATATTATGGTATTGATGTTCATGAATAAGGGTATGGAAAGGATTCTCGGTGCATGGAGGAAGTGACCGTGGAGCCAAGAAGTGAAGAGGAGCTTTCCCCCCAGTCTGCATCCGTGCAGTCCTTCTAACCCTGGAAGGTTTTGTCACCACTCCAATGGTCACAATGGTAGTGCCGGTGTGCGGATGTTGGCCTTGCTCCTCTTCACCTTCACTCTTGATCTCCTTCTCCTTCCCGGGGTCTTGGAGGTCTTCCTCCATAGGCTCCTTCCCTTTATCCTTGGCGGACACCATTGTGCTTCTAAAATTTCAAAGAGTATGTCCTGGCAGAAACAGATCGAAACAAAAACACGACGAGAACACAATATACGACCCTCGGGGGATCCGGGGGATTATATATTACGAAGTTTCATGACAAAAGGAAGGTACTGGGCGAAAACGAGTCGGAGGCGGAGTCCGGGGTGGACTCACCACCTGGTGGCGCGGCCAGGGGTGGGCCCGCGCCACAGGGTGGTGTGAGCCACCTGGCTCCGTTTCCGTCTCTTTTTCACTTCGTAGCTTCCCTTATTGACTAAAAACTGCAAAAATATAGTTGGATTGTATTTTCGCGGAACATTCCTTACCAGAACTGTTACCTATTTGGAAACTGTCTCTTAGGTCTTTAAATTTGGTATCTAGTAGATTCTTCCGGAGTCATCACTTGAATAACATCAATATCTTCATCTTCATACACTTATTACTTGAGTCATAAAACCCTTATCTTCCTTATTACACCATTATCTCCACTTCCTGGAAATTTCTTTCACACAAAAACTTTACACAGTTCTCATTAGCAACATTAGTACAAGTGGAATGAGAAAACCTTTTGAGTCAAACTTCAACTGTAAACCATCAAAACATAAGCTACTATAGCAACTCCTTCCGAAAACCCAAAAAGAATTCAAAACGGAAATTGATTAAAGAAGCAAATGCAAGAGTAGCTAAATCTATCAAAACAGACCAGCAGGTAAATATCAATTTTTTCGAAAATCTTCTGTTGCTCAAATCAAAAAGTGCAAAACTAACGAAAGTTAAATAACAACCTAGGTCAGAAGCAAAAAAAATTACAGCTCAAGCCGACATACATAGATCTCTCACGAATTCTTACGGTGAAGCACACAAATCTATTTCGGGACAACAACTTCCCCAAATCTTACTTCTCTCTCATTAGAGGTTGATGACACAAAACCAAACAAAACAGATTAAGAGCGGTTATTACTGAAGTAATAACTTCCAAGACTCAAATAAACAAAAATAAACTTAAAGCAAAAACAAATTGGGTTGTCTCCCAAAAAGCTCTTTCTTTATAGCCATTAAGATGGGCATGATAATTTTGAAGACGCTCTCATAGGAATATGAATTGAAGCGAAAGAGAACATTAAGAAGCAAACATACACTCATTTAAGTCTAACCCACTTCCTATTCAAGGGAATTTTGTAAACAAACAAGTTGTTGAAACCAGAGGCTACAAGCATATGAAGGCAAAAGAAGTGCAACATAAAAACTTTCAGCATAAAACGAGGAAACTTGATATTATTAAGATGCATAAGAACACTTTTCCCTCTCTCATAGTAACTTTCAGTATCATGCATAAACTTAACAATATAACTATCACAAGGACCATCATAACAATGATCTCTTATTCTAACAGAAAACACAGGAATACTAGCTCTCATAACACAACTTTGTGAAATAATATTAGCGGATCCTTACAAAGGATAGTGTGTCCCTCTTCTTCATATTTAGTAACAAAGTTTTCACATTTGCTATTATACGTTCATCAACTATTTGCTTATCAGGTTCAACAGCTTTATTTGTACTTTCATTAACCATAATAGCTATCATAGAATGTTCCTTTATCTTACATGGGAAAGGCATTTTCTCAATGTAAGGTTTAGGTAAAACATCATTAGTAGTATAAACTTCAGTATTTCTTGCAGGAACACTCTTAGCAATATCTTTATAAGGTTCATGATACTTATTCCACTTCCTTTTAGGCACTTCAATGTAGGAAGCAAAAGCCTTAAAATAAGAAGCAATAGCTTGAGAGTCTAGACCATAAGCATTTTTAATATTTTGAAAGTCATCAGTTCCCAAAAAAGATTCAATGCATTCATAATCATAATTTATACCTGACTTTCTACCTTTGTCATTCTGCCAAGCTTCAGCATTGTCTTGAATACGATCTAGAAGGTCCCATATAGCTTCTTCTTCCATGCGAGTGAATGATCCAGCACAAGAAGCATCCAATAAATACTTATCATGAAGAGAAAGCCTTGCATAAAAGTTATTGATAATAATATTGTTGGGGAGCTCGTGAATGGGACATTTGAGCATTAGTAACTTCAATCTCCCCCAAGCTTGAGCTGTAATCTCTCCATCAAGAGGCCAAAAGTTGTCTATTTGATTCCGATCTTTGTGAATCTCACTAGGAGGATAAAACTTTGAATAAAAGAGAGGCACTATTTCCTCCCATTCCAGAGCTTGACCATTCTTCAGCAGCTTATACCATTCCTCAGCTCTTCCTTTCAGTGATAATGAGAATAACTTCTTCTTAACTTGATGTGTAGTAATACTTGCACACTTGAACAACCTGCATAATTTTTTTATAAAGAACAAATGATCACCGGGATGGACAGTTCCATCCCCAACATAGTAGTTATCCATAACATGCTCAATAATTCTTGTAGGTGTTTTAAAAACATCATGTTCAGCAGGTGGTGGCTTATCTACTACCTTAGCAGTGGTAGTAGCATTACCAAATAAGAAACTCAGCGAATTATCTATAACGAAAAATAAAGCAACTAACAGAAGTAAACAATACTCACAGTAGAAGTTTCCTTTACCAGTTCCACTCTCCAATAGCGCTTCACTCCCCGGCAACGGTGCCAGAAAATAGTATTGATGACCCACAAGTATAGGGGTGTATCGCAGTATTTTCGGTAAGTAAGAGTGTCGAACCCAACGAGGAGCAGAAGGTGCTGGCTAGTGGTATGGATCAGGAATTCTCTGCAAACACTTAGCAAATGGATTTTTAGGGGTTTTTGATAAAGCAAGTAAACGAAGTACGAGTAAATAAAATATAGTAGGAATAAATGCAGCAAGTGGCCCAATCCTTTATGCAGCAAAGGACAAGCCGGTTGTATTACTTAAGATGGCCAAACGTTCTCGAGGACACATGGGAAGACTGTCAAGTGCTTTCGCTTCATATAGTTGATTAATCTTCTTTAGCTTGCTAAGTATTGTGTGGGTGAACCTGTGCTAATGTACCTACCTTCCTAGGACTAATACATACTTGTGATTATACCCCTTGCAAACATCTATAAGTACAAGAATGTAATTAAGGTGGAAACCTAACCACAAGTTTAAACTCTAAGACCCTTACGTTCCTTGTGCAATAGTTTCCTAACGGGGGTTCAGGTTTCTGTCACTCCGGCATCCCCTACGATTAGTATCCAAATACACAATGCATTCCCCTAGGCCCATATAGGTGAAGTGTCATGTAGTCGATGTTCACATGACACCACTAGAAGAAGTACACCACAACTTAAATATCAAACCATTGAATCTTTCTCAACACAATTCCACTACTAACAACATGACGTCTCCCATGTCCTCAAGAACAAAACGAACTACTCACAAGACATCATATGGATCATGATCAGAGATGGAATAATGATGTACAACAATCTGAACATAAACAATAATTCAATGGTTCACTCAATAGCATCAACTACAAAGAGTAATCAACACCGGGAAAGTTTCCCCTATGAACTATGCAAGATTCAACCCAATTGTTATAACAATATGGAGAAGGTGATGAGGGTGCTGATGGTGATGATGACGATGATGATGACGATGATGATGATGATGATGATCCCCATGAAGTCCATCTTGATGATGGTGTTGATGGCGACGATGTCCCCTCTCTGGGAAGGAATTCCCCTGGCAGAAATCTATCTGCCAGAGAGATCTTTCTCTCGGTGTTTTCCGCCCCGCAGAGGCGGCATAATCTTTCTGTGGTAGCTCCCCAAGTCTTAGGGTTTCAGGAGGATAATATATGCCAGAGGGGAGTGCCAGGGGTAGACCAGGGTGGCCACACCACCTGGTGGCACGGCCTAGGCTGGCCTGCGCCAAGGGATGGTGTGGGCCCCTTGTGGCCCATCTCCAGCCCCCCTTCTGGCTTCCCTTGTCTTCTGGAAAAATAGGATTTTCTGTATATTTTCCCGGATTTTCTGATCTACGCGAAATTTGCCTCCAAACAGCACCTTTTGCATCAGAATCCTGACTGCAGCGGTCCATGCTCCAAAAGTCATCGACCATGCAAAAACAGATGAAATAACATAAGTATCACCTCTCCATACGAAACATATCAATGAATAACTGTGAATTATGATATATAATAGTGATGCAAAATGGACATATCAACCAGCACCACTCTATAGTCATCCATAACCGTGAACATGGCTATTCGAATAGGTTTTACACTCTACAGAGGTTATACACTTTACCCACAATATTTGATACATCCGCCCTGATAACACCACGTCCCACTACACTGAGTGTACGGGGGTACAGATAATCAAACATAACCTTTCATTTACCGTCCCTAGTATGGACACTTTCCCTATGGTCTTAGTTCTCCCTACCTTACTTCCTGAATCATTTTCCCTTTTGTAGTCCCATAAATCATATCGTCTCGGGAACCCCATATTTTTAGCCAACCTCTAAAGAGGCAGTAGAACCCTCTCGGTATTATGACCCCCTAAGTGTATAGGAACCAGCATTGGGGGACTCGAACCCCTTTGTATGTGTTATGGTGTAGCCCATTCTAAGGAAACCAAACTATGAGTTAGGCCCCGTCCCATTCCAGGGTAATGTGGTTGTACAGGTTTAGTTATTATAACTAAAGCTGCGAAGAAACTAGTGTGTTTTCTTAAACATTTTCTCCTCCTCCTATTTAGCATCATTTGTAAAACAGAACCCTTTTATTTCTCAAATCTCTCTTGGTAGGTCAAACCTCACCAAGGCTTTATCATAAAACATTTTATAAACCTTTCTAGGGTCTTCCCATCTTATAGTTTTTCTCGGCTAAAACGGGGTCTCCAAGGGGTATGGTGTTAAACAACACTTACAATACTAGGGGAAAGTAGGTATCATCAAAGGGGTTGTACTTAGTAGTACAAATGTGTAATGGTTTGGAGGATCCAAGCCACTACCGAAAATAGGTCATCACATAGTAAATAATGCAGTTTTCATAAACAAGTGGATAAAACATGCATAAGTAAAACATTAGGACAAGGATTATGAGCAATAAGGTGGCTTGCTTGTGATCAACAATTTGGCAGTATGTTCCTGGGCTTCTTCTTAGAATACCATAATAATAACCAATATTAACCATCATCTTTTGTTCTTCGATATAATCACAACTATCATCATCAAGGAGCACACATGCAAACAAACATGATCGCCATCAACACAAGGCATACAAGCATCAGTAAAATATAGCAAACAAACATATAACACAACACTAGCTTCAGTAGGTTTTGGATAACTTAAGTTCATGGTGTTGGGAAATACTTTGATTTCATTTGTGGAACCTCTATAAATGTCAAATACCACTTAGATAAGGGGTTTAATACAAAGTTCAGGTTCTGTATGATACCAATATACAAAATTATATGAATAGATAGATATTTAAATCACAAGGCCACAAAAAGAGATTTCATGATTTTATCAATTTATTTAATTAGTTATGAATTTTCTGGTGAGAATAACCCTAGTTTAGTTGAATAATTTACTAGAAAATATCTGGAACTCAAATAAATTGTTCCTCGGAGGATGTTGTAGATCTTGGATTTTATGAATTTTGAGAGTTTGATTCACTCTAAATAATTACCACAATGCCCTTGAGAAAATCCGAAAGTCAGTTCTATTGGAAGATTGTCTTTTTCACCAGATTTATTTTATAGGTCCAAACAATATGAGACAAATGACAAAGGATATATATTATGAATACCTTCTAGCAGAAATTCGGATCATCATTTTTGGAGTTATCAAGCTTATGGAATGATTTATTTAATGAAAATACCACATACAAAATAGTTCAATTTATTAAAATTCCTCAGAGGCTCAAAAATTCTTGAGCTCTTGTTATTTGATAGGTCTTGCTATAACACATCCAGTGGAGTTGGAATCAACTCAATATGTTCTATAGATCTGCCTAGAGATTTTATTAAAGTTAGAAATGTAGTGATTTTGTTATTTTCACTAGTCTAGAATTATGAGGCCAAGGAGACATAATAGGTATATGGACTATCTACCGGAAGAAAGTAGTTTTACTCCTTTTAGTTATATAGAACTAGTTGACGATTTTATTTACTAAAAATTGACACTACGTGGTAGATTTAAAGCTAGGAAATAATAAAAACTAAACGTCTACATGTTAGGGAAAACCCAAGGGAACATACCAAAAATTGGATTTGTGCAATTTCAACTACATTCCATTTTTATAAAAGGATTTTAACCTATCTATTCAGAGTTGCGGATTTTGGAAATCCTTTAAAAGAATAGGGAGTCGGGCTGGTATTCTAGACCAAGTTGGGACGCGCTTAACAACTCCAGACCAATAAGCGGAGCCGCGCGTGGGAGGCCAATTTGAAGCACTGACTGGTGGGGTCCATTGGCAGCCAGAGGGAGAGGTTGAAGGGGTATCTAGAGATACAGGTCGTCTGATTAGAACAGATCCTACGACGGGAGTGCGTCGTCTCCCTTGCACCAGACCTGGCGATGACAAACCCTAGCTAGCGACTAGAGGGCACAGGGAGGCTCACTTGAGGGCTCATCGGCGGCCGGGGAAGTGGCAGGAAGACACGGTGCGGTGCTAGGACTTTGACGATGGGCGGCGAATGCGGGGCTGACAACGGGGAAGGGCTCATGCAGCAGCGTCTACAGGTGTGCTCTTGGGAGCTCGTCGGAGAAGTCTAGGGGAGCCATGCAGGTCTATAGCGAGGCAGGTCTTCACACCAGAGACACTTGAGAGGCCATAGGTTGTCCATGGCAGGCCTGCATGTGTAAAGGTTGGCCAGATTTATCGAGGGTGAGCTGGCTCAGACATGTGGCGGGGGCGGTGGTCTCCATCGTCCTGCAACAAAGGGGGCGACACGAGGATGTATATCATAGAGAGAGGAGCAGAATAGAGGGAGGAGAGGGAGCTAGGGAGGGTCGAGGTTGATAATACATGCTACCTCTCCAAGGAGGCCAACTGGAGAGTTTCTCCTTATCCATGGCGATAGAGAGCTCAGGAGGGAGATATGGAGCTTGGGTGAGGGTAGGTGGAGAGGGGAGAGGCGAAATGAAGCAGTGGGAGAGGCAGCACAGGCCTATGGCCTTCTAAACCGAGTGAGAGTGGTCCATTGTAGACTTTGTCCATGGCCAAGCTTAGGAGGGGTGTTGGCCAGGTATAGGGAAACAAGGGCAGTGGAGGGAGTGTGTGGGGGCCCTACTGTCGTGGATAGGGCAGAGAGGGTCAAGGAGGGTGCTGCATGAGGAAGTAATGGCAAGTTTTGGTGTTTTCTTTGTCTCCTGCATGGACACGCACAAAGGACAAGGGGAAAGATGGTGCTATAGTGTTGTGTTGCAGTGTTGGGTCGACCAAAGATGGCGTCATGGTGCTGTGGTGGTCAAGAGGAGAGTTCATGGATATTTGGAGATGGTTGTAGTTTAAGTTTTGTCTAATAATCACTTTTTGTAAAAATGAGGATCATAAGGTAGCTCTTGATATTTATCTTGTCAATATGGGGAAGTTATACTGGTAGGTATAGAATGTAATGGAAAACCTCCAAGATTTATTTCGTATTTTTTAGATCATTTTTATCCTTTTTATATCAATTATTCAAAAAGGGCTAAAATGGTTTTTAGGACTTAATTTCATATTTTTGAATTGTCCAAGGTACGTTTTTTTTGGGATGGTCCTAAATATGCATTCATACTTCGGAGTATTTTCCCAAGATTTATTGGGGGAGAAAACTATTTAAAACCATTATTTTCTCATTTTTTGCCATATAAGAAAATAGGCAAAAATAATTAATCAAACCCTTAAAACATATTTATTTTTGAAGTGGGAATACAAGGGATAATATATAGGCCTCAAATGTGCCTAAATTTAGAGAAGTGTTTTGTAGAAAAATAAACTTTCTTTTGTAGAGCGAGTTTCTGATTTTTTGTCAAATAAAAGAACTAAATAGTTTTGGGGCCAAAATAATTATGGGATACATTTGATAAATTTTTATATCCAATGTAGATGGTGTCTCTATTATTTGTAATCTTGGGTTTTGAGAATCAAACTTGATTTTGGAGTAAAGCATGGAATAAGGGATCTTGGGCACCATTAATTTTGTACCATCAAAACCTTGTTGGATTTGGGATCTCAAAGATCCCCTTAAATCATGGGCTATAAGGATAGATACACCAAGTTATGTAGATTACCATGGCACATGGAGTTGGGGTTGATCAGGGTTGATATTTGTTAGGATTGATGCCAAAGTTGGCTAAAAATAAGGGTGCCAAAGAAGATTATTATTTAGCTTCAAAAGCCATGTGGGTTTTTGAAGCTCAAAGCTCCAATTGAGACAAGTATGGATTGATATACCTTCATGAGTAGAACACAATCATGCAAAGATTTTTTCAAGAGAAGATGTGATATTTTTTCAATATAGGTGTGAGCTTCTGCCAAAGTAGGCATGTTGATATGATTTGCAAAAAAAAATATTTTCTTGCCTGTAAAACCATCAAGAACAAGTAGGTTAAAGGATGATATAGCCAAGGGAAAGAGTGTGCCTTGGAGGTATTTAATATGGTTTACCAAAAAAATGCACAAGGGTTGAGAAATAGGGAGTGCCAAAGATGTGATATTGATAACAGTTTTCCGGACAGTCATTTTTGGCAGTTTTAGGGTTTTTGACTAGAATATAAGAGGGGATGGTTTTGAGAGGATGCAAAGTTCCAATTCATCATTAATTCGATGATGTTGAAGTACATAGTGAGTAGAAAGTATACATCCTTGGAGTTGGTCTTCATTAACCTGGAAGCTTCTAGAAGGGATAATTTGAGAAGTGATCTGGTTAAGGGTTTTAGATGATAACTTAGTGGTTAGAGATCAGATCCACCTTTGGAATATTTCTTATGGTTTGTAATCTTAATTTAGCTTGATCTTAGAGGATGGGCTCCTGGAGTAGCTCATTCTACTTCCAAAGCAAACCAGTCAAGTAGCAGAATAAGGCAATTCATCAAACAGAAGATCAAGGCAATTCATCTTAGCAAGCCAGTCAACTATTACTAGAGTTACCATCAAGCCTAGCTTGAGATAAGGAAGGTATTTTGGAATTTTTAAGTTTGGAAGAAGGTAAGGTCCTTGGTACTTATACCAAGAGTAGAATTTAAAATCTTTATAAAAAGGTTTTTGGAAAACCTAGAGATAAGAGTATTTGAAGGTCCTGTCTTGAAAACATAAGGAGATTATATCTTATAGATCCCCATAATTTGTTTAGTAGAATCTACTAAAATGGTTAGGGTTGCAAAGGCATCTTGGCTCCGGTCTTTGAAATGCCAGACATTTGAGAATATGGAGAATAAGCCAAGATAGTTTTGTTAAGTAGCTTTTGTAAACTAGGGAAGGTAGAGGAGTATATCTTCTACTACACATTCAGTTGCAAAAACACAAGCAACAAGGAAACAATCACTACATCACCAAACAAGAAAAGTTTTTATCCCCCCTGATTTTTGCATTTTGGACAACTAATCGGGGTTGCTGAAAGTGGGATGTTACATAGACTCAGTCTAGATCAATCTTCTTCCGCTGCTTTGCTCGACCGGAGCCCAGGAGACGTCTCTCCACCGTATGTGTGTAAATCCACGAGGCACTTACACTTGTGGTTACTTTTCTTGGAGATTGAGCTTGGACGTTGACATGACCATGATGCTTAGGGATTGATCCGACATCGTAGGAGAAATGAGAGGGAACTATGGGGTGGTACCAGAATGGTTTCAAGGACATCTGATGATGATGGGAGGGATCTGAAAGGTGTTTCGGAGTGACAGGTATTAAATAATATGTATTTAATATTAATTAAATGAATTAATATTAAAAATATATTTTTAATTGTATTTAATGGGGTAGCCCACCTAAATGGGACTCCAGAGAGGCCCAAGAGGGGGTCACGCGCCCTAGGGAAGGGCCAAGGTGGCCGGCGGCTACAAGTGGGACTCCCACCACGCCGGGCCCATGTGGGGAGGCTCGCTGGCGGTGGGATTAGTCCCACCCCGCCTCCCCTTGCCCTATGGTGCCTCCTTTCCTCCTATATAAAGAGGGGAGCCCCATCCCCTCAAACCCACTTCACAATTTGGCTTTGCCTATTATCTCTTCCTCTCTCCTTCTCCCTCACATGTTTTTCCCATGAAGGAACATGCATATGGGGATAGGGGTTTCTCCACCATACGCATGCCATCGTGTTGCAGGACTCTTGATATGGATCAATCTTCTTCCGCTACTTTGCTGGACCGGAGCCCGGGAGACGTCGTCTACACCGAATGTGTGTAAATCCATGAGTCACCACAATTTGTGGTGCTAGTCGCTTTTAGCTTGGAGTTCTACACGACCTTGAGGTCTCCTACATCGTATGACTACATAATTCATGTTTCTCATGATATGTTAACCACTTTTGGTCTTAAGAGGGATGAACACCGAATCCATCTCGTCAGTTTACGTCTGCACAGATAGATCTTCGCTATGGTGTTCTCGTCGTTAGGATTTTTTTACGCTATGGAACCCTTCAGATCACCATAGGGTCACAGACATATGGGACCTCAACAACATCATAGACGGGTCCCGCATAGACAAAGAGCGGGATGCCCGAAGGGAGCAGAGATCCCATGTTGAAGTAGTCGGCCTCCAGTGGTGTGTAGAGTTCTTCGAGGTAGCAATGGTACGCAGGTCCATATGCTGCCTCCATCCTATCGTAGTATAACTTGAATGACATAGACGGGTGTCCAAGACATACTGCTCCTCTGGAGCGCTGGCGGTTGTGCGGTCATGATTTGGAACTGGAGCCCCTAGACCTCCACCCATGAGTTCCTTGGTGGCTTTGCCCACCGAAACGATAGATATTATCTGCATGACTTGGGATCCCCTTGTTGGAAATATGCCCTAGAGACAAATAGTAGTAAGTACTATTAGCATATTTCATATAGTTTATGATTAAGTTTTATATCATTCTATAACTTTATTGAGTGGAAACATCAATACACGTGTGATATACAAACAACCAGGGGTTCCTAGTGAAACTCTAGTCACTAGTTCATTGATCAACTGATGATCATGTCTCCTGATCATGTGGCATTTATGCCAGTTGGAAATGGAGTCATCTCATTCCTCGTAGACTATTCCTTAGTCCGTGAGGCTATATCAATCACTGTCTCCCGAGAGTGCTTTGATAGCATCAAGCGCCACTTTGTAAGACAGTGGTTATAAAGGTGTGTTCAGGTACTCAGAGGAAACCGTTGAGGCAATATATGTCAAGTGCGGGATTTGTACGTCCATGTGATGGGAAGATACTTGAAGGGCCCACTCGGAGAGGTTATATCCAATAGTTGCGCAGCGTGTGATTTGATCACGGGGATATCACTTGTCGGAACGAGTTAAGTAGCATTGTTCAGTAACGAGATTGAACACGACATGGTGATGTCATTGATCAGATCTTGGGCAATGCAAGTATCGAGAGACAAAGGGAATAAGACATGACTGTCCCGGTTCAAACGACGAAAGATCTTCGTGGAACGCACATGGGTCACATGGCCATCCAGGTCCCTCTGTTGATCATTGGTGCGGGAGTGTCCCGACCATGTCTGGAGTGTTCCTGAACCATGGGGTATCACGCCTAAGGGCTTTATGATGCTTAGAGAGTGTTTATAGGATCGGTAGAATCACCGAAGAATAGTGGAGAGAAAACCGAAAGTGTTTCGGTAAGTCCGGAGGATGTCCGGAGTGGAGGTGGAAGGTGTTCCATAGCCATGGAGATTGAATAATATGTGAATGGATGTTAAATATTGATTTAATCATTTATTCATAATTATTTAGTAAACTGATAAATCAATTAAAATGGTCAAAGGCTTAATGGGCCAATTTCCGGAGGGAGAGGGCCTATTAGGAGAAAGGAGAGAGGGAGAAGGGGAAAGGGGCTGGCCGGCTGGGCCTAGCCCCCCACGCGGGGCCCACTAGGGTGGCCGACAGCCACCCCTCCCCCCTCCTCCCCTTTAGTCCCACCCCGGGACTTTGAGGGAGGTAGTACCTCCCCTCCCCCTATATATAGTCGGGGTATTTGGCCAAATTAAATACACCAATAATCAATAAAGGTCTTCTCACTTTTGGGAGGACCTCCAGTTGATATTTTATCTCTCCCCCTCTCTCTCTCTCTCTCTCTCTCTCTCTCTCTCTCGTGACCATGGTCCCAAGTCTGGACTACGCGAACGAGAGACATCTTCACCGTGGAGTGCCTTCACGCCGCAGGATTCAGATTTGGGAGCTCTACTTCCGCAACTGCTACTGGATCGGGGAAGCGGGAGTCATCGTCAGGCACCGGACATGTGTAACTCCCCACGAGGTGTCACACTTGAGGCACTCAAGTTGTTCGAGCCAAAGGAGCGCAAGGACTTCATCACAACCTTGAGGTCAGGTTTGGCTCGTCTACATCAACCACGCTCTCCTGAGCATTGACAATGCTTTTTGGTCTTCAAGGGTAAGTTCGTGAAAAGCCCCTCCCTTTACTGTATTACTAATAGATAGGTCCTGGCAGCTTCAGGGGTTCAGGCGCGTAGAGTAAAATTTATTGTTTTTATACGCGGAACCCCAACACCCCTGCCAGTGTGCCAACTGACTAAGGATAGTTTTTACGATCCTTCAATGGTCTCACTTTCGGAGGATGGAATAGAGTTTATTTTTTTAGCAATCGACTCGATTCAACAGTTTAGATCCCTTGAAGACAAAGACGAAGGTATATATGTAATGGGGATGATTCCCTCACACTTTATTTATAAGGTGATCAGGAGATCATCCAATGTGTCTACAAGAGATGTCGATGGGTTTATAATGACACCCGATGAGATATCAAGCTAGAGCTATGACTAAGGCTAATGGTAAACACTCAAGTGTCTATAGCATGTCCTTCTTTGGGTGAATGTTCTTCAGTACTTATAGGTGTTGATGGTGGTGGAGTCTTCCTTAGTCATGTTAGGTCTTCATCTTGTATTGCATGTAATCTTTATCTGCGATCTCCCTTGCATGTTCCTCTGATCTTTGGGATAATTTAGGTCCTTCATCATAGAGGTAGGCATGGGTAGAAATTGTGGGTTTAGGCCCATCTAAGATACATTCCTAAATCCACCCATCACAGACAATAGAGTCCCCTAGGAAGGGATCCCTAGACCATGAAGTCAAGGCAACCATGGCATGAGATGCCTCACCTGTGTGCGCCTTGGGGGCTTCCTGGCAGGCATCATCAGGAACCCGTCTACCCAAGCTACCAAGGCAAGGTCAGCATATGAGTCAAAAGAAGGAGCAGCAACAGCGCACAGGATGACATGCGGGACACATGACATCCTCATCCTAGTGCCCCTGCATCCACCATATAATGCTATAGAAGGAGCGACAAGAAAAACAAGATGGGATGAGGTCATCCCCTCCCATCTTCACCAATAGTAGCACACCAACTGGGAATGGGATGGCGCGCAACACCGCCCCTAGTCGACCACACCATCAAGGCGCGTCGGGTCAGGACCCGGGGAACTTTGTAGCGGTTGGGTGCACAAGTGAATGTGGTATCCCCTTGAGTTATAGAAGGGTGACCATCACCACAGTAGAAAGGGGTTGAAATGTTAGGAGGTTGGTCAATTGGTGGTGTGAATAGATGATCCACAAAGATAATATAGTAGAGATAGTAGAGGGAAGAGGAGGAGGCCCAGGAAGCTAGATAGGCTATTGTAGATCTCGCAGGACAAGACGAAAAGAGAGAGTCCATCCTCTTATACAGACCCCACCATTAAGATTAATTAGTACATGTAGGAAGTATGGATGTTAGCCTCCGGGCGTCCTGAACCTGGTAAAAGATGCTTGTGCATTTTCTGTGTATTTGTAACTTGATCTAGTTCGTTGCACCCCGCTCCCTATACCAAAAAAATAGGTGGTGTCCACTATCCTTGGTGTTTGTGTCCCAGGATGCCACAAACCATTTCACCAGAGACTCTGCTAGGACTAGGTTCTCTATCCCAACCAACCTGGAGCCTCCAGTCGGAGTAAACTAGCACGCTTTAAAGCCCATTGGTCCATAATCCATGTAACACCCCAAACTATGTTTTATGCTAAATCTACCCTTGTTAGAGTGGTTGGCTATATAAATTACCCTACCCCTTATTGTAAGGGTTAATTAGATAAATGCCACTCCAATTCATGTGAGTTTAGAAAATACCAATACAATTTTTAAACTTTGAAACTGCCACTCCACTTCTCACATACGTCTATTGATGCCACTCTAGCCATTTAGCATTTTTTTGGTAAATAAATTGTCAGATATTCATACTATAATTTTCCTAGACGAAATTGCCCTTGGCCCCACATACTTATATTCACATCACAACAGGTTCTTCCTCCTCCCGTTGCTCTCCCATGGCTCGCCAAGAAACGAGGAAGGGTGCTACCACTTGACCCCTTCACTCTGATAGTTCGGCACCCGTAGTTCCAACCGTGGCCTCTATACATCCCTACCACTACAACTAAATTTAGCACTTCGAAAGCCTGTTGCAGCCACCTAGGCCACACCTCGTTGTTGCTTGAAGAAGAAAACAAGGAGGATCTCCTCTCCTTGTGGCGGTTCTGCTGGGAGATGGAGTCTGTGAGCGGTGCCACTTTGGGGAGAAACAAGGGAGAGAAGGTCGCTAGCACCGGCGAAACTACTGTGGGTAACCATCGATTGCAAGTTTATAACACCACTAGTTTTATTAGTTAGCTAATTAGGGTTTGGTTGCGCATATCATGAGCATCATCTACTTTTCTAAATAAAAATGCAAACAAGACAAATAGCAAAACCATAATTCCCCTCCCTCTTTGAAACCTATTCAAATTGTTTTTGTATTTTGAAAATACAAAAGTTATAGATCCCAAATTGAATAGAAGGGCCCCTAAGTATTTCAAACAATTTTAAAAAGACTATAGTATTTTTGAAATATACGAAATAGATTTGAAACAGATTTTTACAAAAGGAAAAGGACATTCAGAAAATGGAAAGGGTTTAGAAAATAAAATAGAGCCAGCAGCAAACCAGTCAGCCCCTCGCTTCCACCTAGCTAGCTACCACCCGCGCACAGCAGCCCTTGGCCCAACAGTTGCCTAGCAAGGCCTATCCCAATGAGGCCCAGCCTAGATTACCCCTTCGCATGTCATCTTCCTCCTGAGCCAAGTAGCTGCCTGGGAGTCTGTCATCATCCACCACCACTACGATGCGTGCAAGCGCGGAGATAATCGTTGATGCTCCACGAGTTGGTGATAAGGTCGCCTAGGACTCCCTCTCTCCCTCATCCCTTTTCCCTCTCTCTCGCTCCCCATCATGAGCTTGTGCAAGCTCTGAACCCTTTCCCATGTGTCGATGGAGAACCGCCATTCCTAACCGTCCCAGGCCGAGCCAAGGACACCATTGAGATCGTCGTGCTGGTCTTGTTTTTCCTGCCAAGTCGAGCAAGCCGAAATGGCCCTAGATGCTCCAAATTCCACCTCCATCCCTGACACCGGCCATTGCCGCCACCATGGATTCTGGCCTTCCTAGTCTTCGCCAACGCCACCACTGCAACCAGGGTGAGCTTATGGTGCTCAAGGCACCCTCTATTCACTCGCTGGCTTGCTGTAGCTACAGCGTGTCGTTCGCCTACAAGCTCCACTAACGCTGCTCACCGTAGCAGCATCTCTGATGACCCAATCCTGGCAACGCCACTACCTTTAGGTTCGTCGTGGTGTCCTAGTTCGAACGCGTGTAAGGACGCTTCCCAGATCGTCCCTAGCACCGTCCCTGGCCACCGTCCTACGCGTCACTGGCGAGGTGATGTGGTGCCAACGTGTCACCGACATGGCCTCCACATGGGCCTGATGTGGATGCTAGCAACCTTCGCCAGTGTGTACAGCTGACGTGGCTCCTGGCCCACATATCAACCACAGAGGCTAGCCTAGCCCAAGGGTAAAAAGGTTTAATATTTGAGCTGACGTAGCCTGACGCAGTAAGCCCTTTTAATATGGTTTAATAATTTTATAACATGATTTATTATTTTAAAATTAATAAATAATTCATATTAAGTCAGAAAATATCTAAAATATGATCAAAATATAAGATCTATCCTTTAGCATAAAAATCGTGCATTGTTTAGCAACTTCAACTAACAAGTTTATTAGAATATAATGATGAACCCCCATAGGTGCTTCTATGGTTTCCTCTATATTAGGGTTTACCACACTCAAAACCTATTTAACTTTGTCGGTCATCTACTAGGATTACATTTCAATACTATTTAACTTGTCATATCATCATTCTTGCTTGAGCACTGTATCGATGCCATGTGTTGATTGTTTTACTTTCTTTCCAGTGATTTGGTTCTTCACGATTGAATATGATATCAAGTTCAAGATCGAAGATCAATACTTGACCAACTATAATAAAGTCAATTACAAGGTTTCCAAAGATATTCCATTGGTAATCAACGGGCAAAGGCAAGCATAGCACCGCCATTATACAATATCATGATTTCAAAGTATTTCAATTCTTTCCATGATGCATACGATTCTACTATGGTCTTTTATCGATAGATAGAGTATCCCACATGCTGCATGATTCCTTTTGAAGCTTAAATTACCTAATCCACTACTCCTACCATAACTAGGTTTGGTTTGTGTGCACTACTAGAGCTTATATATGTGTCTCCTTAGCCATGCTTAGTTGTTCATGACTGATCCATTCAAAGATGTATTAGAGACGTAGAAGAATCTTGTATGATAAGAGAACAAGGTATGAAGGAGATATGAGGGTAAACATGTGAAGCCTTGTATGGGAGGCCATGGTGGGATGTGGTTTTTGCAGTCCCATGCTCTCCACCACTAGGACCTGAGTTCTTGCCTTTGGAACCAAGACTGACCGTACAACCATACGGGGCCTGGAAAACCCCTCGACCAACTAACTTTCCTTGTAGATTCCATGAGTCACATAGTTTGACCATTCCACTTGGCGTACACATGAAAACGTTTTGAAAAGAGATGGAGGAGGAGGTGCATCATAGCATGTAAGGAAGAGTGGACGTGGTCGCTTGAGGTGGACGAAGCTTATGGTAAACCAACCTCGCCTCACATCTCTAGGGACCGGCTTCAGGATTTCACTTATTATGACAGAACCATCCTTAGGGTGTGACTCATGGTATCGGTGACATCAAGGTAAAGGTCGTGGTCAACATCCCTCTGCCTGCCTTCCAAGGAAGATGGCTAATCATTGTGGCCTTAAGAGCAGGTTGGTACATGTGGGAAAGTTGTCCATCCTAGGGTTAAATATTTTCAAAAAATCGTGTTCATGTTAATGATGAAGTGTTTGTTTGTTCTTATGTATCTAAATGTGTAGCAGGTGATATACTCCTTCCCTCACCCTCAGTTGACAAAAGCTATTTAACAAAAGTAGCCTAGCTCATTTTACATATTCTCATATATTCTAGCATTTCAAACATTGAGCCAAGATGCCTTTGTAGCAACAAATATTTCTTAGCTTCCCTTTTACAAAACTATGGATATCTATATGATATAATCACCCTATGTTTTCAATACAGAACATTCAACTACTCTTACCCCTAGATTTTTACACAACCTTTTATAAAGAATTTAAATTATGTTCTTGGTAGAAGTACCAAGAAATATTACCTTCTTCAAAACTCAAACCTTTCAAAATACCGACCCTTATCTCAAGCCAGGCTTGATGATAACCTTAGTAGAAGATTGGTGTGCTTGCTTAGATGAATTGCCTTGATCTACCGCTTGACTTGTTTGCTTAGGAAGTAATTTGAGCTACTCTAGGAGCTCATCCTCTAGGATCAAACTAAGTTAAGAAACACAAATATCAACCAAATTACTATAGCTTGATCTAACCTCTGGTCACTAAAGTGACTATCTAATCCCTTAACTAAGTCACCTCAGAGTTAACCCTTTCTAGAAGCTTCCAAGTCAATGAAGACCAAATCCAAGAATGTTTCCATTCCACTCAATCTACACTTCAACATAATCCCCTTGATGATTATTTGGAACCTTGCAACCAATAAAAAACACTAACTCTTGTATACTGGTCAAAATCCCCAAATCTGCCAAATTTGGCCAAGTCTGGAAAACTAGTATCAACATCACCTCTTTGAGACTCTCTCTTTCTCAATCCTTGTGCATTTTTGGAAATGAACTTAAACCATATTGTAGACCATCTTAAGTACTTTCAAGGCCCACACTTTACCTTGTCTAGACCATCCTTCCAGCCACTTGTTCTTGATGGTTTTGCAGGCAAGAAATAAATCTTTCCTGCAAATCTTCCCTACATGCCCATTTTGGTAGAAGCTCACTCTCCATGTTAATTTCTTTTGAGAAAATCATTGCATGAGTGTGATATACATATGAAGTTATATCCATCCATACTTCAATTATTTCAATTGGAGCCTTGTGCTTCAATAACCCACATGGTTTTTGAAGCTAGTTACTATTCTGCTATGATACCCTTATTCCATTCAAAGTTTGCCATCAATCCTAGGAAATATCAATCTTGATCAACCTCAAATATTTGTACCATAATGATCTACATCACGTAGTCTATCCATCCATATATCCCATGACCCAAGGGGAGCTCTGAGCTCCAAGATCCAACCAAGTTTTGTTGTCATAGAATTAACTTTTCACAAGATCCTCTAGTTCATTGTTTCTACCCAAATAAAGCTTGGCATTCAAAACCCAACATTGAAAATGGTTGGACATAATCTAACTTGAATATCAAAAGTTATCAAATTTTATCCATAATTCTTTTGACCCAAAGGGTATTTATTTCCTTTCATCTACAAAAACTTAAAAACCCTCCCTATAAAAGAAAGTTAGTCTTTTCTCTAAAACACTTTGCCAAGTCTAAGAACATATGAGGCCTATATATCATACCTATCGTCCCACTTCAAAAATAAATATTTTTTAAGAGTTTTAATAATCCTTTTTCCCTTTTTCTTAAATGGCAGAAATGGAAAAATAAATGTCTTCAATAATTTTCTACCCCAATAAATATTGGGGAAATTCTCCATAGTGTGAATTAATATTTGGGACCATCTCAAACCAAATACCATCCTTGACCAATTCAAAAATCTCAAATTATTTCAATAAACCCATTCAGCACTTTTTGAATAATTGATAAAATGAGGATCCAAAATGCTCAAAAAATTCCCAACAAATTCTCAGAGATGAATCTAGACCACACTTATCTACCAGCTGATGGCTCCCAAGTGCAGGAGATCAATTGTAGTACATTTCAATAAAGAAATGTTGCTGAACCCACAAGGAGCTAAAGATATTGGTTAGCAAATTTGACAAAGGGAATAATAGTAAATGCAGTAGATTTGGTGTTCTGGGTTTGTAGTTTTGCAAAGAATGTAAAATGCTAAAAGTAAATAGTAATAAGTAAATGCTCTCAACGAGAGAAAGCCCAATCCTCTATGCAGCAAGAGGACAACCTCAAGTGTGTGTGAACTTATATGTGACAAACATTCCCGAGGGTGGCATGGATTTACCTAGCATAAAGATTTCTACACAATATGGTAAATATGTCGTCAAGTTTTATTCCCTTCGGGCGGAGCCTAATTAGGTGCAGCCATAGGTATGGACTAAATACACCACTTATGATGGGTCCTATATCCATTTACATGAACATCTAGGAATCATTAAGACATACATGTCCCACCATAGCAATAGGTTCATTGGTCCCCGACATATAATTCCTCCAATGCAACTCAAAGAATTGGATAACGGTTTCTGTCAATTCCGTCCCTTCCAACCCTTATCATTGAATCAAAGTATTCTCCTATGAGCCCATGTAAGTGAAGTTATATGCACTCCACGTTCACCTAAAACCATCATAGAACAATATAAAAGATATAAAACTGGACCACATAATCATTGCATATTATATGGAAATCATAGCCAATTCATCGCATGCCCTCGGGAACATGGGGATCTACTCACAAGTGGCAAACATGATATGGATCAGTAGCATATGGCTTTTAACACAATCTGAAAATATAATCTCTCCACCAAATAAAGACAAGATGTCATCCACAAACATGTAAATAGCCCTTAAAACAATACCACCGGTTCAATCAATCAAAAACTATGAAGGGAGTGAGATGGATCTTGGAGATGGTGATGGTGATGATGATGGTTATGGTGGATATGTTGATAAAGAGGCCTCCCCCTACGCCTAGCAGGAGTGGTGATGATGATGGTGTCGATTCCCCCTGACCGGAGGCTCTAGTGTAGCAGGATCTTCCCCTTCGGAGTAGTAGAGAACTTTCGCCTTTGCCTCCATCGTCACCTCTATAAATCATGGGAAAATATGGCATAGGGTTTTTAGTGATATGGAGGCGTCTGTTAAAAGGAGGAGCCGAGATGATGCTCGAGTACCGAATTTTGGGCCTCGTGGCTCCTCTCGCTTCATTCTTTGGCCCAAGTTGGTTCTCCTAGTGAAAAATTTATCATGTATTTTTCCTTTGATTTATTGATGTCCATAAGGTCCCGAAACAATAAAAACATGAAAAAAGGAGGTTTTCTGCCTCCCAAAAATTAAATACCAATGAAAGGGACTTTGTAGGAAAGTACCGTAAATCATCTAAATATGCATAAATAATGAAGGATCAAGGTAAATATGAAAAATGCAAGTATCAACTCACCCAATCTTAAACCTTTGCTCATCCTAGAGCAAATAAGCGAATAGATCGTGATCGTGTATCAATCAGCTTATGGTTGACAAGAAAATACGAGAATGCCATCATCAAATTATGCATATTCACTTGTCCAAAAGAAATATGGACTAACCACCATGCACGTGTGGGATTCATAGATAGATATTATCGCTTACCCCTTACTTTTTGAACAAAGACTAACCATTAGATGTTGGACAATTGAACAAGTCTAAAATTTATCATACACTTTGCTATGTTTAGTAGATTTGCATGGATTTTTACTAGCTTTTAATTTAACCTTTGGATATGCCTTTATAATAAAGATAAGTTTCTCATGAAAAAAATATTGGAAAAGATAATTGTTTAAAAAACAAGATAGACATGACTATTTTGACTTTTTGTCAAGAACTTTCACCACTTTTTGCATGGCATCAGTTAACGGTCTTTCCCTCTTAGTAACCATTATAAACCTTATTAATGGGTCTTTCAATCATGTCATATGCTCTAAACAACCTTTGTCTTTCACTTTCCATGTCTAGCCGAATTCTTGGGTGCCTCCCTTTCAAACACTTTCCCATAGAGCATGTGTATTGAAATACCCATGACAACCATTTAGTTTACTTGTTGATTACTAAGTAGGATAAGAGTATCTCATGTCCCCTTGTCATCCTCCTCTTTCCAACTATTTATTTTATAAGACTCCTCATCTCACCACAATTTCACAATAGTCCTTTTTTAATAAGTGTTGCTTCCCTTGCATGGATCTTTCCTTTTTTGTAAGATTAGCTTGTTGAGTAATTCTATGCTTGTCCAACATGATAAAGTTAATTAAGTTCAAGGCAAGGTGTAAGTGAAATTTCTACATATAATGCGCACATGTGCATGAGTGTTACCCATAAATCTCCAGACAAGAGAAACATGGATGACACCATACTTTATATTTTTTTCAAAACCACTCAACCAAGGATACATGATAATGCTCTAAGAGCTCTACAAACATTATAAAAATCCTAATGATCACGAACTAGATGCAAATACGATAACTAAAAAGCATAAAGTATGGTGGAACTCCCCCAAGCTTAAGTTGTTGCAAATGGTTCTTCTTCCTTGGCATCGTTCTCCTCATAGTAGGCATCCCACTCCTTGATCTTCCAGGGATAGGGCCTCCAATTATAGAAGGACATCAAAGGATCATTGAATTTGCTTGAGGCGGCCTTGGTGATCTTCTTGTAGCGATCGTCACACTCACAGTTCTGGTTTCCCACATCCCACATGAAGGCTCGGAACCTATACAGTTGTGAAAGAGTATGCACATACTTCTCCTTGCTTCATAGACTTCAACCTTTTTCTCCATCTCTAGATTCATGAGGTGATGAGCATCAAGTCTACGCTCAACCACCATACCATACCTGAAGACGTGTCCTCCAAGACTTGCGGCCTCTCCCCCGTGGTGCCTTCGTTCTTGGGTGCCTTCACCTCCTCCATGAGCAGCACCCCTTCCTTGATGGTCAAGATTTTCATGGGAGCCACCATAGATCTGAGGTAATGATTCACCACGCCTTTCTTCTCGGAGTCGTCTCCTCCAAGATTGGATCTGGAGCTTGCCATGGCTAAAATCTGAAGAAGTAGGACGGGAAAAAAAGTTTCGCTCGAAAAGATTTGACGCGAGATTAGATCTTCAAAGAGGAGTATATATAGATGGTTTTTAGGGTAATACAAAGCATTGAAGAAGAAACACAAGCAAAACGGACTTCGGAAGAGGGAAAGACCTTCGGTGGCACGCCCAGGGGTGGCCGTGCCACCTGGTCTCTTTCCCTCCCCCGGACTCCGTTTTGTCCAATTCTTAAGCGACACGCATTAATTTTCCAAAATAATGATTTTCCTAAAATATGAAGATATTCCGAGATCGTTCCGCGCCACTTTTTGACTTTTGGTGATTTTGAGCATCTGGCAGGGGATAATTTTTCGCAATTATGGCTTCTAGGCTTTGGAGATTTATTATTTCAACCCTTCCGACAAATGATTGGCCTGCAATATAATGTTTAAGAGGTTTTCCATTAACGACATGAGGTTTACCGTTGAAGTCTCCATGAAGACGAATGGCTCCAGAGCGATACACCTCCTACACAACTAATGGACCATACCATCTTGATGCTAACTTGAAACGAGAATTGAACAATAGTACTTGATCTCCTACTTTGAATTCCTTTCCTTTTATTTTCTTATCATGCCAAATTTTTACCTTTTCTTTAAATAGTCTAGCACTTTCATATGCTTCGTCTTCCATTCACCTAATAAGCTTAAATCAAGAATTATTTTCTCTCCAACAGTTTTAAAATCAAAGGTGAGTTGTTTAACAGCCCATCTAGCTTTAAGTTCTAATTCAACTGGAAGATGACATGCTTTTCCATAAACCATTTTATAAGGAGACATGCCCATAGGATTTTTAAAAGTAGTTCTATAAGCCCATAAAGCATCATTAATTTTAGTTGTCCAATCAGATCTATCTTTATTAACTGTCTTCTCCAATATGAGTTTAATTTCCCTATTGCTTAATTCAACTTTCCCACTAGTTTGAGGATGATATGGAGATGCAATTCTATGATTAACACAATATTTAGCTAGAGTTTTTATAAATACTCCATGAATAAAATGAGAACCACCATCAGTAATTAAAAACCTAGGTAGTCCAAACCTGGGAAAGATGATGTCCTTAAGCATCTTCATTGATGTGGCATGGTCTACACTTTTTGTTGGAATTGCCTCAACCCACTTTCTAACATAATCCACTTCTACCAAAATATGAGTATGTTTTGTTTTTGATGCGGGAAATGGTCCCATAAAGTCAAATCCCCATACATCAAATGGTTCAAGAGGCAGTGAATAGTTCATAGGCATTTCGTTCCTCTTACCAATATTTACAACACGTTGGCACTTGTCCTCCAATACAGTAGGCCAATACAAACCATATTGTAATACCTTTGCAGTAGTGCGGTCTCCTGCATGATGTCCTCCATAAGGACTGTCATGACAATCCCTTACAATGTCCTATTGCTCAAACTCTAGGACACAATGTCTAATAATGCCATCTACACCTTTCTTATAAAGAAATCGGTCATCCCAAATATAATGTCTAGGGTCATAAAAGAATTTCTTTCTTTTTTGGTGTGTGAAATGTGGGGGAATTACTTTTCCAACATAAAATTAGCATAATCAGCAAACCATGGTGAAGCCACTCCAGCAGGAGATACATTAATGTTTGCTAGTTGTTCATTTGCAAAGTTATTGTTAACAGGAATAGGATCTACCGGAATGTTTTCCATTCTAGATAAATGATTAGCTACCGGGTTGTCCTCACCTTTCCTATCTACAATATGTAGGTCAAATTCTTGAAGTAAAAGAACCCACCTTATGAGTCTAGGCTTAGCATATTTTTTATTCATAAGGTATTTAATAGCAGAATGATCAATGTTTAATATTACCTTAGAGTCTACAATGTAAGATCTAAACTTGTCACATGCAAAAATTACAGCCAAGAATTCTTTTTTAGTTATAGCATAATTTCTTTGGCCACCATCAAGAGTCTTACTAGCATAATATATCACAGTAAGTTTTTTTATCAACTCTTTGTCCTAAAGCTGCTCCTACAGCATAGTCACTAGCATCACACATGATCTCAAAACACAAATTCCAATTAGGAGGTTGAATTATAGGAGCAATTATCAAATCATTCTTTAAAATATCAAAAGACTCTACACAATCGTCATTAAAAGAAAAGGGAACGTCTTTTTGCAAAAGATTTGTTAGAGGCTTGGATATTTTAAAGAAGTCTTTGATAAATCTTCTATAGAAACCAGCATGACCAAGAAAACTTCTTATACCTCTTATATCCTAAGGATATGGTAGCTTATCTATTGCTTCTATCTTGGCACGGTCCACTTCAATGCCTCGTCCTGAAACTCAGTGTCCAAGAACAACACCTTCTCCCACCATGAAATGGCACTTTTCTCAATTTACAACTAATGTTGGTCCTCACAGTGCTGCAAAACTTTGTTAAGATTGAACAAGCAGTTTTCAAAAGAGGTACCATACACAGAAAATTCATCTGTAAATACTTCCATAATTTTCTCAATATAATCAGCAAATATATCATTCACGCATCTTTGAAAAGTATCAGGAGCATTGCACAAACTGAATGGCCTTCTCCTATGAGCATAAGTACCAAAGGGACAAGTGAAAGTAGTCTTCTCTTATCATCCTTATGCACTGGAATTTGTGAGAAACCTGAATTACCATCTAAATAACAAAAGTGAGAGTGTTTTGATAATCTTTCAAGCATTTGATCAATGAATGGTAGAGGATAGTGATCTTTGCGAGTTGCCTTATTAAGTTTCCTATAATCAATGCACATTCTATGACCAATAACAGTACGTTGAGCAACAAGTTCATTTTCATCATTTGGAACCATGGTGTTTCCACCCTTTTTAGGCACACAATGGATAGGACTTACCCATTTACTATCATTTATGGGATAGATAATACCTGCCTCAATAAGTCTGATTACCTCTTTTCTTACCACTTCTTTCATTCTTGGATGAAGATGACATTGATAGTCAACTATAGGCTTTGCATCTTCTTCGAAGTTAATCTTATGCATGCATAAAGAAGGACTTATACCTTTCAAATAATCAAGTGAATAGCCAATGGCTGGCCTATGAGCTCCCAATACTTCAAGTAATTGTGATTCTTCCTCATTTGAAAGGTTAGCACTAATAATAACAATATATATTTTCTTATCATCAAGGAATGCATACATCATATCTGCAGGCAATGGTTTAAGTTCAAAAGTAGGATCTCCTTTAGGTGGTGGTAATTCTCCAAGATTATCAGGTGGAATATGTAATTGTAGATGTTGTGGTTCTTGAGATAGTATTTGTTCTAGAGATTCTTTCTCTTCATTATTAAATGGCTCCACTTAATTCAGCACATATAGTTCCATCACGTCCGATGAAGCATCTGTCACTGAAGGAAGAATCTCCATTGTATCTTTATAGAGTTTTTCCTTTTCTAGATGTTTATTAGTAAACTTTTAAAAATTAAACTCAAGTCTTTGACTAGCAAATTTAATGAACACTTTCTCTTTTAGCAAATTAATTTCAGCACCAACAGTATGTAAGAAAGGTCTACCAAATATAACAGGACAAAATGCATCTTGGGAGCAAACAATCACAATAAAATCAGAAGGATACTTAACCTTTCCGATTAAAACTTCAACATCTCTAACGAGGATAAATGTATTCTTTATTAGCAAGTTGGATAGTTATACCTGTCTCTTCCATGTGGATGGAATCAATGTCATGCTTGATTTCAAGATATAGAGAATACGTAATCACACTTATACTTGCTCCAATATCACAAAGCCCGTGATAAGATGAAGTCCCAATAGTACATGATATGCTAGGATTCCCAACTCTAGTGGTGTTACCTTTTATTACCTTGGTAGAATGTTCGCATAGATACGCATCACAAGGTGTTTCTTCATTTAGTTCTTTAATGACCGAAATTTGTTGTTGAACTTGAATTTGTTCACCTTCTAGCCCTCTTATTAGTAACGGTAGTGAGTAAATTTTCCTTCACTTTGCTAGGATAAGGAGGAGCTTCAAATAGTTCTTCTATCTTTGGAGATGAGACTTGCTGAACCTGTTTCACAACTTTAGAAACATATGCAGAATTTTTAAGAGGTTCAACAAATACATTAAATCCTTTCTTTGGAACATTAAGATGGTCAGCAAAAGATTTAGTAATTTCTATTAAAACATGAGGGTCAACACCAAACCTGTTCATAAATTCCTCAAATAATATAGTAGTAGAGAAATTCTCTACACATCAACAATCATATTCAAAACCGGGTTTATTATCTTTATCAAGATCCCAAGCTTCAGTATTTTTAGAAATAGTTTCCAATAAATCAGCTGCCTCCTTTTGAGTTCTATTAGTGAAACTTCCTCTAGAAGAATTATCTAGGATGTCCCTAAGATGCTAAGACAGTCTCACATAAAAGTTTATTAAGATGATGCTTTCAGGAATACCATGACAAAGATTTTTATGAATAAGACCCTTCAATCTCCCCCAAGCTTGAGCAATAGTTTTTCAATTATGAGGCCAAAACTTATAAATATGACAACAATCATCATAAGCTTTTTTAGGAGTATAATATTTAAGATAGAAAGCCTTTCTTAGATTTTCCCAATCAAGACGATATTCATCATCTAGAGATCTATACCATTCATGAGCTTTACAAGATAAAGATAAAAATATAGCTTCCATCTTACTTCATTCTCGTGAACACCTGCAATTCTAAATAAGGAACATAGTTCTTCAATTTCATATAAATGCACCATAGTAGTTTTGCTTCCATCACCTGCAACAGTTAACTCCCTAGCTCTATCGACAATACCAATTGGAATTTGATATTCAACTTCTGGTTCAGCAAGCTTCAAAACTTTCTCTTTATTTTTGTCATGAATGAACTCAAACAAGGTGAGTTGAAAATCTTTATGGTTTGAGAAAGCCATGACAAAACAACAGTAAAAAGGATAAAAACAGATTTCATGTTTCCTTACCAAACATCTTACGAATAGCACAATGCTCCCCGGCAACGGTGCTAGAAAAGTGTCTTGATGGCTCCCAAGTGCAGGAGATCAATTGTAGTACTTTTAAATAAAGAAAGGTTGTCGAACCTCGAGGAGCTGAAGGTATTGGTTAGCAAATTTGACAAAGGAAATAATAGTAAATGCAGTAGATTTGGTGTTTTGGGTTTGTAGTTTTGCAAGAATGTAAAATGCTAAAAGTAAATAGAAATAAGTATATGCTCTCAATGAGAGAAATCCCAATCCTCTATGTAGCAAGATGACAAGATCAAGTGTGTGTGAACTTATATGTGACAAACATTCCCGAGGGCGGCATGGATTTACTTAGCATAAAGATTTCTACACAATATGGTGAATATGTTGTCAAGTTTATTCCCTTAGAGCGGAGCCTAATTAGGTGCAGCCATAGGTATGGACTAAATACACCACTTATGATGGGTCCTAGATCCATTTACATGAACATCTAGGAATCATTAAGACATACATATCCCACCATAGCAATAGGTTCATTGGTCCCCGACATATAATCGCGCCAATGCAACTCAAAGATTTGGAAAACGGTTTATGTCAATTCCATCCCTTCCAACCCCTGTCATTGCAACAAAGTATTCTCCTATGAGCCCATGTAGGTGAAGTAATATGTAGTCGACGTTCACATAAAACCATCATAGAACAATATAAAAGATATAAAATTGGACCACATAATATATGGAAATCATAGCCAATTCATCCTATGCCCTCAGGAACATGAGGATATACTCACAAGTGATAAACATGATATGGATCAGTAGCATATGGATTTCAACACAATCTAAAAATATAATCTCTCCACCAAATAAAAATAAGATGCCAATCACAAACATGTAAATAGCCCTTAAAACAATATCCGAGGTTCAATCAATCACAAACTATGAGGAGAATGAGATGGATCTTGGATATGGTGATGGTGGAGATGCTGATGGAGAGGCCTCCCCCTATGCCTAGGAGGAGTGGTGATGACGATGGCGTCGATTTTGCCCTCACTGGAGGCTCCGGTACATCAGGATATGCCCCCTCCCGGAGTAGGAGAGGACTTTCGCCATTGTCACCGCCTTTGTAAATTGTGGGGAAAATATGGCGTACGTTTTTTGGCGATACGGAGGCGTATGTTAAAAGGAGCAGCCGAGATGATCTTCGAGGGCCAAAAAGCATGGGTAGTGCGCCCAGGGGTGGGCGCGCTACCTAGCCTCTTTCGGGCCTCGTGGCTCCTCTCGCTTCATTCTTTGGCCCAAGCTGGTTATCCTGGTGAAAAACTTGTCAGGTATTTTTCCTTCGATTTATTGATGTCCAAAAAGTCCTGAAACAATAAAAACATGAAAAGGGAGGTTTTCTGCCTCCCAAAAATGAAATATCAATGAAAAGGACTTTGTAGGAAAGTCCTATAAATCATCTAAATATGCATCAATAATGAAGGATCAAGGTAAATAACGGTCCTAGAAATGATGATGCAAAATACAAGTATCACCAGTGTGGGGCCTTGATCAGTTCATCGTTATGCATACACCACGATCCCATGATCAGTTCATCATGGCACATAACCGACAAGTATGAAAGTAAACACCCATTACTTAAGTGAATACATGTCATACCTTATTGGCAAGTAAACACCCATTACTTAAGTGAATACATGTCATACCTTATTGGCCATTATGGCTACATAAATCAACATCAGCAGAACTTCATCAAGCGTAGAGCCTAAGCCATGCCTTAACCTATAGGAAACTGATTGGGAGAATGTCCTAGCTCGCATAGTTATCATCATCACCATCTTCTTAATATCTGACCAAGTTAATAGCCAGGGACAATGTCAGTGAGTACTTTGAATGTACTCACAAACCACCTTAAGATAATAACAATATAAGGATATGCAATATGGATGTGGTAGTAGGAGGGCTCCAAGAGGGGTTCTTTTCCCAAATAGTTTCTCTAAGATCCTTCGAGAGTGGTGCAGATCTTATGTCTTGGAGTGCTGTCATCATGCTAAAGAAGGATATATCTCCTTGGGTCTGGAGTTGAGGTCTTCGAGTGACGTTCTATTGCAGAAGCCTTGTTGGGGTGGTTGCCTAACGAAGCCTTAAGGAGTTAGCTCACGGAAGTTAGCAGTTAACGGCCCTTCTTTCTATTCTTCAGTCAGGTTAGAGGCATCTAGCTTCAGAGAAGTTGCTGTCACTTGAACTATTGATGCTGTTGATGCTCGATGGCGGAGTATACTTGATGTCTTCATCATTTTGGAGTATTCTGGCCTTCCAGTGAGGGGCTTCCCATTGGTTTGGGTAGGGTCGACTGAAATAGTTAATCTCTTTGTGTTGATGTCGGAAGCTCTAATATACCGAATGTTTGTGTAGCTAGGTATTCATGATGGCTCAAAATATGTAGAGCTTGTTGGGAACCCCAAAAGGAAGGTATGATGAGCACAGAAGCAAGTTTCTCTCAGTTATGAACAAGGTTATCGAACCAGTAGGAGTAAGGAAACAACTCCAAGGTGTTGCTAGCAACTTCGAATCCTGCACAACACAACCACAGAACTTTGCCCCAACTTACAGTGAGGTTGTCAATCTCACTGGTTTTGCTGAAAACAAAGAATTAAACGTATAGTGTGGAACTTAGTAATTGCTTGCAGAAAGTCAACAGTAAATGGTAAACAGTAGATGGTATATTAATGGTAAAATAATTGACTGGGGTCCATAGTTCACTAGAGGTGTTTGTCCTTAAGATAAATAGCATGTTAGGTGAACAAATTACAGCGGGGCAATTGACAGATTTGAGAAATCATAACAATGCATATACTAGACATCTTGACTCATATGAGGTTTGATTAGGCATTACAACATAATACATAGACCGTAATCCAACTGCATCTATGACTTATAATCCACCTTCAGGTTATCGTCTGAACCCCTTCCAGTATTAAGTTGCAAGCAACAGATAATTGCATTAAGCAATGTGTGTAGAGTAAACAATAAAATTGCCCCATGGACAAATGATTGTTGTTTTCTCCCTAGTAGCAACAACACATCTACAACCTTAGAGATTTCTGTCACTTCCCCAGATTACTAGAGGCATGAACCTACTATCGAGCATAAATACTCCCTCTTGGAGTTGCAAGCATCTACTTGGCCAAGATAGCTACTAACAACAGAGAGCATGCAAGATCACAAATAACGTAGACATGATAGAATCAATAATCAATCTGAAATAGCATCTTAATATCCATCGGATCCCCGCAAACACAACTTGTACGATTAGAAATAGATGATCTTGATCATGAACGGAGCTCACAAGATATAAACATGATAGCACAAAGGAGGAGAACCAACCATCTAGCTACTACAAGGACCCATAGTCCAAGGGTGAACTACTGATGCATCACACCGGAGGCTTGCATGGTGATGAAGAAGGCCTCCAGGATGATCTCTCCCCTCCAGTAGGGTGCTGGGAAGAGCTTCGGATCCCCCCGATATAGGGATGGATATGGCGGCAGCTACAGACTCTTTCATGGATTTTTGATCTGGTCTTTAGGGTTTCTGCATCGTGGTACTTTTATAGGCGAAGGGGCAAGGTTGGTGGGTGCTCGTGGGGCCCACAACATAGGGCGGCGCGCCTAGGGGTGGTCGCGCCAGCCCTAGGTGTGGCCACCTTGTGGCCCCACTTCGGCTACCCTCCGGACTCCGTGTTCCTTCTGGTAAAATATTGACTTTGGTTTTTGTCCCGTCTAATTCCGAGAAAATTTCCTTACTAGATTTTCTAAAACCAAAAATAGTAGAAAATTGGCAACTGGCACTGTGGCATCTTGTTAATAGGTTAGTTCTATAAAATGTATAAAAATACCTATAAGTGTGAACAAAACATAAGAAAGTTGATACAAAACAAGCATGGAGCATCAAAAATTATTGATACGTTTATGACATATCAAGCATCCCCAAGGTTAACTCCTGCTCGTCCTCAAGTAGGTAAGTGATAAAAAAGAATAATTTTTGAGGTGACATGCACCATCACAATCTTGATCAAGGTATTTGTAAAGCATTGATAGCTAGGATCAAAGTACTCTAAACATGAGCATGAAAGATAGAGTTCTAACAATAAGACATAGCAACTATGTTGTAACATGAAAATGTAAAAACAAAAGATCATGAATAACAATGCATTCAAAGACGTTTGTTTGTTTCAGATATAGAAAACATAATAAGAATGGTATTCAGCTTGTCCCTCATGGTATAGAAAAACATAAATGCATAGGACACCTTCAAAGTTCATAAGGGTGACTAGATACAAATAATTTAAGCACAAGCAATATCAAAGTTATGAATCAATCAACAAGTTTTGGGACAATGCACATTAAACTAAGAATGACCACTATGCTCTCTCAATTGGTGCATAAAGATAGAAGATGGAGACTCAACATAAAAGTAAAAAAGAAAGGCCCTTCACATAGGCAAGCAGGGATTTCAAGTTTCATAAAGGGCTTCCAAAAATGATGGTACTTATTAGCTTTCAGCTCTCATTTCCCCTATCATAAGCATCTTGAGGTGATTAAGGTTAAAGTGACACAAATATGAGGATATGCTTGACAAGTTATAAGTTGAAAATCTCAAGCCCCTTGCATATGAGTACCGAACCTCATGCTACTCAACTTTAGTCACAAGTAAGTTTTTGTCATTGTAAGTACATGTGCATCATGTAGAACTGCCAATGGGGTACCCCTTGCCCCATGACACAGGAGCTATCCCATATCAAAATGACAAGGCAACAGACAATGAGCATCCCAACGATCTTTTTATTTTCTATTTGCATAGGTTTTTATTGAGGATGCTTCATAGAATGATCACTATGGTTATTTTTGCAAGTTTCAACATGATTAGGCATGGCTTAGGCTAGCCGCCCATGCGTTTCTCTAACGCACATACAAACTCCATGAGCTTACAAGCTCCCCTTTTATTTCACACCATCGGGATCCATAAACAAAAGAACATGATATCAACTGAATAATAAGTGCAATGTCGAACGCGTTCCCCATGGTATCATGGTTCCGCTAATTCAAAACTTATAAAGTGCAAGCATATAAGAAACATAGATGGACACAATGGTTCAATTTTATTAAATGCAAGAAAATAAAGTGTGCCATCAAGTTTGTGAGAGCTTTAATCACTAATTTTCACATAACAAGTTTAATTTGTAAGGTGGATAAAAACACGAATGTACTTGGAATGATGTAACACACCATGCATAGGAATTTATAGTGGACTCTTTGGAATAACTTGGTTTCCTTGGGGGTTGGATGCGTGAGTGGAACTCTTACTTGGTACATGTGGAGGCTAGCAAAAGACTGGGAGCGAACTAACTAAGAGAGCAATAATGGCCATAATCATGCAAAGAGATAAAACATTATTAATTAAAGCATAAAGTGATATTACAAGTCAAAAACTAAATGATCATAGAGGCTAAGGTGACTGATTCATAGTCTTAACATGGTGTAAGCATCTGCCTAGTCAACCCAAATAAAGCATCAAAGGAGAATACCACAATATTATGCTTTTGTATGTTAAAACAACGCATGATTCTTTCAGGCCACATTATGCAATCTCAATTGTTTGGAACAATTCATGCTACAGCAATAATCACTAAGCATAAGGTCAAAGAAATATCAAACATGACATGATAAAGTCTAGGCCACAGTCAAAACAAACTCCTTTTGTACCACTTATAAGCATGAAGCTTCCTACTCTTTTCCAACACCAATCAACTTATTTGAAACAACATATAAATGCAGGGGTCCAACCAATTTATTTAAGCAAACCAAACAAAATAAAACTAAAAACAAAAACAAAGATTCTCCAAGAACAACACAATTTTGCATGAAACAATCAAAATGAAGTGTTTTGGAAGAAAATCTGAGATCTTTATTGATGAAGAAGGGGATGACTTGGGCCTCCCCAAGCTTTGACGCTTGTAACTCTTGAATATTTCTTGGGGTGACACAGGTGGCATCCCCAAGCTTGAGCTTTTGTCCATACTTCATCTCATCACATTATTCTTCCCTACACTTGAAAATTTCCTTCATACAAAACGTCACACTATTTTGATTAGCAACATTAGTGTATTCAAGATAATAAGTCTTTGGGTTTAGTTTCAAACCAAGTAAAACTTCCATTAAAACACAAGATACTGTAGCAATTCCTTCTAAAAGCTCAAGTGATCAAAGAGAACTGAAAGAGAAAGAGATAAAGAGGCAAATGCAAATAATGGCAGAAATCTGTCAAAACAGACCAGCAGGTAAAAACCGATTTTTTTCAAAGACCTTATGTTGCTAAAATAGAAAAGTGCTAAACTAACGAAAGTTAGATAATAACCTAGGGCATAAGCATATACAATTTCAGCTCAATCCGCCGTACAGGGATTTTTCACGATTTTTTATAGTCAAGCCCAAAAGTTTGTTTCGAGACAGCAACTTTACCAAGTCTTACTTCTCTCTCATTAGAGGTTATTCTTGGCACAAAAACCACACAAAAAGAATAAGGAGAGGTTATTACTGAGGCAATATCTTCCAACACTCAACAAAAGAAAAACTTACTAAAAGTAATAATAGTTTGGGTTATTTCCCAGTAGTGCTTTTCTTCAACGCCTTTCAGCTAGGCATAAAAGCAAGATTCAAGTATTTTTGAATGAAGAAGCATTAAGATCAATACCAGAAATATCTTCAACGAGGCAAGGTATCTCATCCAAATAAGTTCTAGAGGATCCTCTCTCAATACTCTTGGGTTCACTACTTTCATCAAATGGGTTTTCAAGAACAATCCAATCAAAATTATTTTCTAAGGCTTCATGCATTCCTACAAGATTAAAAGGTATTGTTATTTTAATTTTCTCTCCATTGGGTTTAGTTTTGTCGAACTTTTATAGTGTACCAGTGACATCTACACATGAGCCTAGCATATTAAAATGATCAAAGACCTTTCTAGCTTCCTTAACGACATCATTGAATTCTTCAAGCAAAGTTTCTAGAATAAAATCTCTCTTTTCAGTATCCTCAATATCTTTAAGTTTAAGAAACATTATTTGCATCATGGGGTTAAGGTTAACAAACCTAGCCTCCAACATGTGAACTAAAGAAGCTGCAGAATTTCATAATTTGGAGCAAGTTCTGCTAAGGATCTATCCTCAATATCCTCATGCTTGCTAACATAATTAAAGAATTCTTCAATATTATCTTTCCCAATTATAGAGCCACTACCTATTGAAAGGTCTTTTAGGGTGAACTTAGGGATCGACATGGTGAGCTAACAACGAGGTGACAACTACAGAAAGAACTATTTTTTTGTGTGTTTTTTGATAAAAAGAAGCAAACCAGTACAAATATTTTTTGTGTGTTTTCGATAAAAGAAACAAGCAAAGAAAGCAAAATAAACTAAGAAAAACACACAAAAAAAGTAAAGAGATTGGTTGTGAGAGACTCCCCTTGCAAGAATCTTCTCGCTCCCTGAAAAGTGATTGACAAGGAGGAAGAGATTGAAGCTGTCCTTAACTCCCCGGCAACGGCGCCAGAAAAAGTGCTTGATGGCTCAAAATATGTAGAGCTCGTTGGGAACCCCAAGAGGAAGGTATGATGAGCACAATAGCAAGTTTCCCTCAGTTATGAAACCAAGGTTATCGAACGAGTAGGAGTAGTAAACAACTCCAAGGTGTTGCTAGCAACTTGGATCCTGCAAAACACAACCACAAAACTTTGCCCCAACTTACAGTGAGGTTGTCAATCTCACTGGTTTTTCTGAAAACAAAGAATTAAATGTACAGTGTGGAAGATAGTAATTGCTTGCAGAATAGTAATTGCTTGCAGAAAGTAAACAGTAAACGGTAAATAGTAGATGGTATATTAATGGTAAAAGAATGGACTAGGGTCCATAGTTCACTAGAGGTGTTTCTCCTTAAGATAAGTAACATGTTGGGTGAACAAATTAAAGCGGGGCAATTGACAGATTTGAGAAAGCATAACAATGCATATGCTAGACATCTTGACCCCTAATAGATTTGATTGGGCATTACAACATAATACATAGACCGTAATCCAACTACATCTATGACTAATAATCCACCTTCAGGTTATCATCTGAACCCCTTCCAATATTAAGTTGCAAGCAATAGATAATTGCATTAGGCAAAGTGTTAAAAGTAAACAATACAATTGCCCCATGGACAAAGGATTGTTGTTTTCTCCCTAGTAGCAACAGCACATCTACAACCTTAGAGATTTCTGTCACTTCCCCATATTACTAGAGGCATGAACATACTATCGAGCATAAATACTCCCTCTTGGAGTTGCAGGCATCTACTTGGCCAAGATAGCTACTAACAACGGAGAGCATGCAAGATCACAAATAACATAGACATGATATAATCAATAATCAATCTGAAATAGCATCTCAATATCCATCGGGTCCCTGCAAACACAACTTGTAGGTTTACAAATAGATGATCTTGATCATGAACGGAGCTCACAAGATCTAAACATGATAGCACAAAGGAGGAGAACCAACCATCTAGCTACTACATGGACCCATAGTCCAAGGGTGAACTACTCACGCATCACACCGGAGGCTTGCATGGTGATGAAGAAGGCCTCCAGGATGATCTCTCCCCTCCGGCAAGGTGTCGGGAAGAGCTTCGGATCCCTCGATCTAGGGATGGAGATGGCGGTGGCTATAGACTCTTTCATGGATTTTTCATCAGGTCCTTAGGGTTTCTGCATCGGGGTACTTTTATGGGCGAAGGGGCAAGGTCGGTGGGCGCTCGAGGGGGCCACACCATAGGGCGGACTGCCTAGGGGTGGCCACGCCAGCCCTAGGTGTGGCCACCTCGTGGCCCCACTTCGGCTTCCCTCTGGACTCTGTGTTCCTTCTTGTAAAATATTGACTTTGGCTTTTGTCCCGTCCAATTCCAAGAATATTTGCTTACAAGCTTTTCTGAAACCAAAAACAGCAGAAAACAGGCAACTGGCACTGTGGCATCTTGTTAATAGGTTAGTTCTATAAAATGTATAAAAATACCTATAAGTGTGAACAAAACATAAGAAAGTTGATACAAAACAAGCATGGAGCATCAAAAATTATAGATATGTTTACGACGTATCACTTCACTTCTTGCCTTGGTTAGCAAGTCTTATAGTTCCTTGTGGAGCGTGAGGATTCTTCAGTGGTAGACTTACGGCTTCAACGGGATTCTTGCTAGGGTTGGCACATGAGTGCTTGACGCGCAAAATTGATGACGAATCTTGAGATGTGACTTTGACAAGGTATGCCATCCCGCTAGGGAGTCTGTGAGTTGTTCTGTCTTGAAGATATCGAACTCCTGGTTCTTGCAATGCTTTTCCTCTCATATACTCCCAAGGTTAGTCTGGGTTCGTGTTAGCGACATGTAATAGGGGGTTACTGAGGTACTAGGTGGGTTATCGATCCTCTAGTCAGATTTGACTAAGGTCAAAACAAACCAGAACACACATACAAGATGAATAGAGCAATGGAATCGCCATTTCCTTCGCAAGCAGCACACATCAAGCAACACATGATGCACTTATGCAAGCAAACATGGCCTACTATAGGGACTAAGGAGTTAACTACTCACGTTATGGGCGAATCCTATCATAGGATTAATGATCCTAGGTATCATGGTGTTGTGGTCTGGGTCACTATCTTGCAGATGAAGGCTTCCCTGAGTATTTGGATGCTTCTTGAGAGTGTAGTATTTGATTTCTTCTAATGCTGGGGATACTGCTGGTAGGGTGATCTTGTAGTCTCCTTGTGTTTGCTGGTAGTTGCTCTCATCATCTTGTTCTCATAGTCTTCATGCGGTTCTAGGTCCTAGTTATTTAAAGTTTGTATGTTTGAAGTTTGGACAAGAGACAGAAGAAGTAATTTTTGAAATCATTTAAACTAGAATGCTAAGAAGTACAATCTTTCAAAATGTCGGTGTTCCCAAAATAGTTTTCATGTCTAACGACCATTATAACTAAGGTTCTCCTACAATTAGGATGGCTCTGATACCAAGTCTGTGGGCCCCCAGATTAATATTCCGAGAATCCATATTATGCATACACCACGATCCCATGATCAGTTCATCGTGGCACATAACCGACAAGTATCAAAGTAAACATCCATTACTTAAGCGAATAAATATCATACCTTATCAGCCATTATGGCTACATAAATCAACATCAGCGGAACTTCATCAAGTGTAGAGCCCAAGCCATGCCTTAACCTATAGGCAACTAACACGGAGAATGGCCTAGCTCGCATAGTCGTCATCATCACCATCTTCTTGATATCTGACCAAGTTAATAGCGAGGGACAATGCTAGTGAGTACTTGGAATGTACTCGCAAACCACCTAAAGATAATAACAATAAAAGGATATGCAATATGGATGTGGTAGTAGGAGGGCTCCAAGAGGGGTTGTTTTCCCAAATAGTTTCTCTTGTAGATATAGCATCTACAGATCTTTGTTGAAAACTTTTGTAAAACCTTTTTGGAAACATTTTTGGAAACATTTTTGGAAAAGTTTTGGAAATCTAGGACTAGATCACCCATTCATTTCGTTCTCCCGGTCATCTCATGACCAAAATACTTTCCTCCTTTTCCGACCATCTCATGATCAAAACATTTCCAAAGTCTTTGCTTTTCCGAAGTCCTTTTTGAAATCAAAGCCAACACCGCTCTATAGCAACATTTCCAACCGTCCATGACCATGGACACATCTATTCAATAGATTTACACATTGCTGAGGTTGTACACTTTACCCACAATATTTGATACATTCACCGAGTCAACCCCATATCGTCATACAAAAGTATGCGGGTATCGAATAATCAAACAAGACCTTCGGAATGCCCACTCCAGTACAAGAGCCTACCCTATGAGTCGTTCCCCTCAACGTCAGGACGTCGGGTACCGTGGACCAATCGGAGCACCTTTGTACAGTTTCAATGAGAGGCTCATAGTATCGCATGGAGGCCCACAGACCCTTTAGTTCCTTATCCTGGGTGATGAGGTACATTACAGGGACCCAGGAAAGGCCCAACATCCATATATCGAAATCTCATGTAGGAGTTGTGAGACAACTTATACCAGAGCAGACAAACTTCTAGTCTAGCCCCTTCCCATATAGTAGTAATGTGGTTGCACGGATTAATTGTTCTAGCAAACTGCAAAGAAACGGGTGCGTTTTTGAAAACATTTTCCTCCGCTTTCTTTTGTAAATTAAAAACCTTTTTATTTTCTCAAACTTATCTTGGTAGGTCAAAACTCACCAAGGTTTTGCCATAAAACATTTTGTAAAACTTTTTCGGGGATCTTCCCATCCTATAGTTTTGCTTCGGCTAAAATGGGGTCTCTAAAGGGGTATTGTGTTATACACAATTTACCATCCTAGGGTCAAGTAGGTCGTCAAGGGGATTGTACTTAGTAGTACAAAAAGGCGTAATGGTTTGGAGGAGCCAAGCCACTATGTAACATCCCGAAAATATTAATCAAGCTTATCAAGCTCTAATCACCCAAGTTTAGGGTTAACAAAAACTTTTATAATAAAACCTAATAAGAGTGTATGTGTGAGTTGCATTAGTGTATGAATGATTGCAATTGCCATGTTTGATGGTTACAAATGATAAGGAATGGTTTAAACATGAATAATACATCATCTAGATCAATTCCAAGCAGAACCAAATAAAGGACAAATCAAATATAAGAGATTTAAGCAAATGGTCATTTTGGCCAAACGTATCCACTAGACCACTTTGAGTGTTCCTAGTAAAGAATTTTCAATAGAAACAATTCCAATTATTTTCACCAGTAAAAGTGAATCCAAGCAAACTTCACAAAGTGGCAGAAACTAAATTCAAATATATTTAAGAGGCAGTTCATATGTATAGATCACACTTTCTCAAAAACCACTCAAATCAATTCCACTTGACAAATCCCAGCAACAACAGTCTACCAAGCAAACAACAAGATCACTCACCAAATATCTTTCAAAAATTCGAATTATGAATTCATGCGGCCATTGTGTCGAACACTTGGCATGCATAGTACAACCTCACTAACTATTCACTATTTGGAATTGTCATTTGCTCACAAAATGTACTTCAATTAACACATTGAATTGTCCTAGATCATCCCTGGTACTTTGTCGTGCAGTGGAGAGCCCTTTTCCCACCGTTGCACAAGTGACATGCCCATGCCGACCCGTCCATACCGGTTGAGCACGAGCCAGTCGCAGCGCGCCGCACCACCCTCTACCATGACCCCCACGAGGTAGGTGTGACCTCACCGCCACCCCCTGACCACCCCTGGACCAACGGCGAGGAGAGAAGGAGCCAGACCAGCCGTGTAACATCCCAAATCTTTAATCAAGGTTATCAAGATCCAAATCACCCAATTTAGGGTTAACAAAAACTATTTATCATTAACATAATTAGGAATGCATGTGTATTTGCATTAATATAGCATTGTTTAGAAATGCCATGTTTGATTGTTCTAATGGTTGTAAAATGATTCAAGGGTGAATGCCAAATCATCTAGATCATTCAAAACAAAAATCCAAAGAAAAAGAAATCAAATTAGAGTAAATAATGCAAATGCTCATTTTGACCATTTTAATCCACTAGGACACTTTAGGTGTTCCTAGAAGTCATTTTCAAACAGAAACAATTCTGGATCTTTGCACCCCTTGCTAGTACAAGTAAAGATCTACCAAGGCTGTAACATCCCAAAATTTTCATCTGAAAATCATCATCATTGCATTCATATCATCATGGCATGTACTACTTTGCATTAGGTTTGTCCTCCAAAAATTTGGTGAAAATTTGAGACTTTTTGGAGCACTTTTGCTAAATTCAAAAAAAAACCTAGAAAACAAATTCAAAAAGAAAAAGAAAAGGAGGGAAAAGGTTTTTAAACAGCCAACAGCTTCTGGCCTTTTGGCCCAATCTGGCCCAGCTAGTCCACCCGGACTCCCTCTCCCCCTCTCTGTTTTTTTTCACACCCCCTCAGCTCACCCCCACCCACTTACCTCCGGGCCCCCAGGCCACGTCGACGCCACCTCAGCGTCTTCCACGCGAACGGCCGACGCCCTTTCCCCTCCTCTGCCATTACCAACTCATTGCGGGCGTTACCGCGAGTTAATCGCCACCGTACTGCCCCCTCTTAACCCCCTCCCCCTCCTCGACAGAATCCCCCAGACACTGCCCCTGGAGAGCCCCCAGGCTCCCCAATTGCCACCTCAAATCGCCGCCGTCCGAAGCTACTCCGGCGAGAATTTCGGTGAGCCCCGGCCACGCCGTGCCCTCCTCTCTGCTCTGTAATTCTTGCCATGTCCTGGCACGAGTTTTAACCCCGGCCACGTCCCCTCTTTTGCACCAGGTCGACGACGCGAGCAACTCCGGCGAACCCCCTCGGCCACAGTCGTCCATCGCCTTTTCCGGTGAAGGTAGGGTTTCCGCCACCCCCTTTTGGCCTCTGTTAGATCGTGCTGTTCAGGGCGCACCTCACTGATCCTCTTGCATGCTTGTTTGAGCCCTAGGTCGCCGTCTTCGACACCGAGCCGCGAGCACCGCCATCTATGCAACTCCGGCGAGGGATCAAGGCCAAGCCAGAGCACCCCCCGCGCTGAAGTGACCTCCATCAAGAACGCCACGACCTCCTCGACCTCTGGTACGTGTCCACGGTCTCCCAGCCCATGTACAACCGCCGGAACCCCATCGGACGACGCTCCGCCGCCGCGCGCAGCCGGTCAGCACCGCCCGTCTTCGGCCAGGCCACTCGGGACCGTTAGATCTTGTGTCTGTTGCTAGGATTAGATCATGGACGAACCGGTACGGGCTAATCAGATCCATCTGTTATCACTTAAAATCCAACGGCGTGCAGCAGTCGATCTGACCGAACCGGTACGGGCCAATGAAATTGCGCCACGTCGCCCAAGTTATTTGTTTAAATAGAAAATTAGACAGATTTTGTATTAAACTAAGAAATTCCATCACTTTTGATCCACAATTCAGAAAAATGCAAATTTGGTGTCTATGGATTCATAAAAATAAGACCTTAATTATAGAGGCCTTGTTTCACATTTTTGCCTCTGAAAAAACTGGAATTATAGGCAAAACCTTTTTAGGAGTATTTTTCTCATATAAATTGTTCTATAAATTGTTTTGGGGTATTTCTTATGCATTTAGATGAGGTATTTTACCCTATGTACTGTAGACTCTGTAAGTTATAGAGTTGTGATCATATCATTGCATTTTGCATGCATTCATATTTTTGTAATGTTTTATTGATTGAATTATTGTTGTTGTATTGTTCTTTGTGTAGATTGTGTGGATTGTGAAGTTTGTTGCTGTGAGGATTGTACCTATTCCCCTAGCTACCAAGGCAAGTGATATTTCATCTCATGTCCTATTATTTTCACTATTGCACTAGTGTTATTTTGGTAGATATTAGCATGATAGGATTATTTATATGTTACTATATTATGCTATGCTACCCTATAGACTATATATTGGTAGTATCTCCTAGTTGAAAGACTTCGTATGCTAGAGTGCTTAGCCATGCTATTAGAATTCGTGGGTGGAAAATACATATAAGATAGTATAGAAAGATATTATTTTGTTTGACTAAGAAAACAACTAATATTAATGAAACACCTGGGTGGAATGGGACTTGCTTGGATTATGTTGAGTGGTTACTCAGGGGCCATGTCTATGGTCAGCTGGTGTATCACACTTGTGGATGGCCACCCAGGAACAAAGAGATTGGCGAAATTCTTGTCACCAAGCTTCCAGTGCAGCCACATGGCATATGGGCTCTGTCTTGACCAACTAAGTTGAAAGAACTCAGCCAAACAGACAGAAGGTGGTAGTTGTGATAGGATGGAACGCGTCCGTGGTGGTCTGAGGGATGCTTCTGAAAGGTCTTGTCTCGATGCATGTCGAGTCTTGTGGGGAAAGTGCACGACCTCTCGAGAGGGTAAAACTAACTAATTAGCCCTGTCCCCGGTATGGACAATTCCTGAGCCTCAAGACAGTGAAGCAGTTCAATAATCTCCTCATCCAAATTTCTCTAAGTTAAAACTTATGGGTGAACATGGGTAGAGGTTCAGTGATGTCTATCATTGGTACCTTAGTGTTTGAATGAGAAAACTTACTCTTCAAAAACTATAAGTTAAAATAGCTTTTAGCAAAGCCAGCCATAACCCTACTTAGCAGTATATTCATGTAGTTGTTAGATTATACTAAGTAACTATGGTATCACTTGACAATACAATTCCAAATGTATTGACCCTCGTGGCTGTAACTTATTATGTTGCAGGATACTCTGATGATGAGTAGGGTTGCGGGTCTACACTCGACATGTTTGCCTGTGGCGCATGAAGACAAAAGACTCTATTATTATTATGCTATGTAATGTGAACCTTGAGTATCTTAGCCTTGGGCTAAGTGAGTTGTAAGAACCATTATATTCCTGGATATGCGATGTAATAATGACCTTTGTTTCTGTGTACTTCATCTTAAACTATGGCTGCTAGCATTTCGATCCAGGGACTAGCACTGCAATCACAGGGATGTTACCTTATTATGGTGAGATCTTATAGTTGGTATCAGAGCACTGTGTTGCCTGTAGGTTCCTGACCCTAGAATGGATTAGACTAAGGAAAACCCTTAGGAAAAATAACTTTATATTCCAACTTTACACTTGTATTTTCATCTCGTAAAACTTTCCCTAATCATCCTTGCTCATCTATTTTTGTAGATGTCCACCATCAATGAATCTGTTAAGAAGGGACCACTGATGACTATGACCCTGGAATGTGAGACAGAATTTCCCAATGCACTCAAGAACCTCATGCTCGGCTTGGGAATGAATGGTGAAGCCGTGTACAAGGGATTTCCTGTGAAAGATGAAGGACAAGAGTATTGGTGGGTGCAACTCCATTTGTACAAGAACAAGGAAGATGATCCCAAGAATACGGGATGCTGCATGTTCACCAACTCTGAAATACACACGGCGTTCTTTGACTCTGCAAGGAATGTTGCATGGAAAGCTATTGAGGAACTTGGGGAGAGACTCAAGTATAGAATGCTCAATACTCAGGAGGATCTCAAGGAGGAGAAGCGTCTTGTCCAAGACTCAAAGGCCACTGTGAAACGCCTAAGTAAGGATATCATAGGCTTGGCTTTGGAGCTATGTGACCAAGATAAGCAGATTGCTGCCAAGGATGCCCAGATTGCCACCTTGGTTAAGAAGGAGTGAGTTACTAGTTGGACCACCACCCTTGACGTTTTATCACGTTAGTATTTTGATCATACCAACCTATGTGGTATGGCAAAAATAAGTTATGTCTGGAACCTTGAGTGCTTGATTTGAATAATGTATTGCTACTTGGAATGTTTTGTTGGTTGATTTTTATATTGTGACTTGTGTTTTCTTTCTCTATTGTGTGTTACTAATTTTCTCCATACTATGCAAAAGATGACGAATTTTGTCTACAGCACGGCCGAGGATTTCAAGGGGACTCTCTTTGGGACTCGTATGTTGGAGCTCGTTGGTGTGCTTGCTCTTCCAATCCCTACCATTCAGGAACTTCAGCTGAGGAAGTTTCAGAGGAAGGACTTATGGGGATTCAGAGTTACCCAGCCAGGACGTGAGACAGAGCCCCAAACTGGGGAGATTGCCTTCAAGATACTCCATGATGACATGGAGAGGGGCCTCGACATCGCTATGCAGGCGCTGTTGGGACGCCTATGTGGACGTCACTCTTCTGAGATCAGGAGCCACTACTTCCACTTCTTTGGGAGGCACGACGAGGATGGAGAGCCTATTGTGTTGGACGAGTCCACTAAGGAGTCTATCAAGCCCGTGCGTCACTACCTCCAGGACTTACAGAGCCTTATCAGACACCTTGATACTGATAGGACTAATGTGATGCTTAGTAACGATGAACTACGAGTCCAACTTAAGGAGAAGGACAAGGCCTTCCAGGAACAGGAAAATCGAATCAAGGAAATGCAGAAGAAGTTTGAAGACCAAGAGAAGAAATTCAAGAGCCAAGAGAAGAGAGTTCAGGAGAAGAACAAGAAGATTAGAGACTTGGAGACCGAGTTAGAGCTTGAGGACATTGAGCTGGAAGCGGATCACGAGGTGATAGAGAGGCTACACACACAGAAGAGAGAATTGCAGACAAAGATCGATGCTTTGACTACCAGCTTGGAGGAATACAAGGCAGGATTCGCCGCAGCAGGACATGCACTAGTGGAGGAGGAAGTTGACATGGAGGAGTAGTGATACTATTCCATCTACCTATTGTTTTATTATTATCGAGTTGCATAGTTCATACCGACTTGTGGGTGACTATGCTAGTATGTTATTTTCGCAAACTCTATCATTGTTGTGATGTTGAACCTGCATGTGCTTGTTTGTTTGATTGTTGTTACTTTGTTGGGTTATCTATCATTACTTACCCTTATTAAACCCACATATGCCTCCCCGATGCAACAACGAGGATAACAATGACAATGGCAATGGAATGCAGCAGATGATAGCTGCACAGACCCAATTGATGCAAATGATGACTCAATTCATGGCAAACCAGAATCAGAACAACAATAATAACAATAACAACAACCAGAACAATCCACCACCTTTGGATATGCTGACCAGATTTCTAAGGCTGAGACCTGCTAAGTTCTCTGGTACCACTGACCCCATGGTAGCAAATGATTGGCTACGCTCTATGAATAAGGACCTAGTCACGGTTGGATGCACAGATGCAGAAAAGGTCAGATTCGTAGCACACTTATTGGAAGGTCATGCAGCTACTTGGTGGGACAATTTCCAAGTTACTCACCCTATTGAGGAAGTGACTTGGGCAATGTATGAGGACGGGTTTCGCACCACTCACATCTCTTCTGGAATAATGGGGTTGAAGAAAAAGGAGTTTCACAACCTCAAGCAACGTCACCGCAGTATTTCTGAGTACATCGAAGAGTTCAACAATCTGTCACGTTATGCACCAGATGATGTTGACACTGACGCTAAGAGAAAGGAGAAGTTTCTGGATGGTTTGAATGATGAAATTTCAATGCAACTATCTGTTGCATATGTTCCAACCTATCAATCTTTGTGTGATAAAGCTATCATTCTAGAAAACAAGATGAAGCAAGTGGAGGGTAGAAAGAGAAAGCACCATTTTGATAAGTTTGGATCAGGATCACCTCACAAGCGCTCTCATGGTGAAGGAAGTGGGAGTTCAGGGTTTCACAAGAATGGGAATCATAATAACCATCGTAACAATAACCATCACCATGATGGAAACAATCATCATGGACATAACAAAAGTGGATTCAGGAACAACCACAATGGTCATGGCCATGGAAACCAAAATGGTCAGAATCATCACAGTCCGCCAGCAAAGAAAGACATCAGTCAGGTGGAATGTTTCAAGTGCAAGAAGATAGGGCACTATGCTAATGAATGCCCAGAGAAGAAAACTGATGGGGCTAAGCCGAACCCATTCCAAAAGGGTCATGTGAATCACATCAATGTGGAGAAAATTCAAGAAGGATCTGATGCCGTGATCGGTAAGTTCAAGATTAATTCCTTTCCTGCACTTATCCTTTTCGATACTGGTGCATCGCATTCATTCATTTCAAGAGCATTTTTAATCAAAAACGAACTCTCCACTGAAACCATTGGATGTCCCATTAAAGTAAGCTCCCTGGGTGGAGAAATGATAGTAAATTTTGGGTGCCGACAGATAATCCTAGAAATTGGAAAGAACAAGTTTCCGGTTAGTTTAATAATCCTAGAGTCCCAAGGATTAGATGTAATATTAGGGATGGACTGGTTGACCCGTTATGAAGGGGTGATTGATTGTGCCAAGCGAACTGTTATGCTCACCACCCTAGAAAAGAAATGGATCAGGTTCAAGTCTAACTTTGAACCCAAGGGGAGCAAGGTTAATTCTCTTAAGGGGGTTAGCCTAGACAGTGTGCCAATAGTGAGGGAGTACCCAGATTTGTTCCCTGAAGAATTACCTGGCATGCCACCAGATAGGGATGTGGAGTTTCTGATAGACCTACTGCCAGGAACTGGGCCTATAGCAAAGAGACCTTACAAAATGTCGGTGGACGAGTTAAAAGAACTCAAGAAAAAGCTGGGAGAACAACTGAAAAAGGGATTTATCCAACCAAGTTCGTCGTCTTGGGGAGCACCAGTTTTGTTTGTTGAGAAGAAGGACCGAAGTCAAAGGCTATGCATAGATTATTGTTCACTTAATGAAGTGACCATAAAGAATAAATATCCCCTGCCTAGAATAAATGATCTCTTCGATCAGCTAGAGGGAGCATGTGTGTTCTCAAAAATTGATCTTCGATCAGGATACTTCCAACTAAAGATTAGAGAACATGGCATACCCAAGAATGCATTCACCACTAGATATGGGTTGTATGAATACACAGTGATGCCGTTTGGATTGACTAATGCACCAGCCTATTTCATGAACATGATGAATAAGGTATTCATGGAATTCCTTGATAAATTTGTAGTGGTATTCATCGATGACATATTGGTATATTCCAAGAGAAACAAAGAACATGAAGAACATCTACGCCTGATTCTAGAGAAACTCAGGGAACACAAACTTTATGCCAAGTTCAACAAATGTGAATTTTGGCTGAATGAAGTGGGTTTTCTTGGGCACATAGTATCTGGAAATGGTATAGCTGTTGATCCAGCAAAAGTAGCAGCTGTGACAAAATGGGAACCCCCTAAATCGGTTAAAGAAATCCGTAGTTTCCTTGGCCTAGCAGGGTACTACTGGAGATTCATTGAAAATTTCTCTAAGATAGCAAAACCTATGACTGAACTGCTAAAGAAAGAGAAAAAGTTTAATTGGACGGAAGCATGTGAAATCAGCTTTCAGGAGTTGAAGAAGAGACTAGTGTCAGCAACAGTGTTATGTCTGCCAGACCTTGAGAAAGACTTTCAAGTATATTGTGATGCATCTCACCAAGGATTAGGAGGTGCACTGATGCAGGAAGGTAGAGTTGTAGCTTATGCATCAAGGCAACTCAAAAATCATGAAGTGAACTATCCTACTCATGATCTAGAGTTGGCATCTGTTGTACATGCCTTAAAAACATGGAGGCATTATCTTATGGGAAAACGTTGTGAAATGTTCACTGATCACAAGAGTCTAAAATACATTTTTACCCAGAAAGAACTCAACATGAGACAAAGAAGATGGCTAGAACTTATCAAAGATTACAACTTAAGTTTGCAATACCACCCTGGAAAGGCAAATGTCGTAGCCGATGCATTAAGCCGCAAGGCTTATGTAAATGGCCTCAATAAAGGAGAATTGCCGGAGGATTTATGTACCCAACTTAGAGAGCTGAGACTTGAGATAGTGCCTAAAGGGTATCTTGCATCCTTGGAAGTGCAGCCCACACTAATGAATAGAATTCAAGAAGCCCAAAGGATGGATAAAGAAATAGAAGAAATCAAAAGTAAGGTTAGTGATGGCAAAGCAAAAGGATTTCATGTAGATGAACAAGGAATCTTATGGTACGAAAAACGTATATGTGTTCCGCAGAATCTTGAGCTTAAGAAGTTGATCTTACAAGAAGCGCATAACTCACCATATTCAATTCATCCTAGCAACACCAAGATGTATAAGGATGTCAAGGAAAGATTTTGGTGGAATAATTTAAAGAAGGATATAGCAGAGCATATTGCCTTGTGCGACGTGTGTAGTCGTGTAAAAGCAGAACATCAGAAACCAGTAGGATTATTATAACCACTACCAATACCTAATTGGAAATGGGATAAAATTGGGATGGATTTTATCACCGGACTGCCAAGGACTAAATCTAGATATGATTCTATATGGGTTATCCGTTGATCGCTTGACAAAAGTGGCCCATTTTGTACCAGTGAAGACCACTTATACAAGTGCAAAGCTAGCCAAGATATACATGAATAGAATTGTATGTTTGCATGGGGTACCTAAGAGTATCGTGTCCGATAGAGGAACTCAATTCACTTCACACTTTTGGCGACAACTTCACGAGTCATTGGGAACTTGATAAGAATTCAGCACTGCGTTTCATCCGCAAACTGATGGGCAGACAGAAAGGACCAATCAAATATTGGAAAATATGCTAAGAGCTTGTGCGTTAGATTATGGTTCTAGTTGGGATGAGAGTCTACCATACGCAGAGTTTTCCTATAATAAAAACTATCAATCGAGCATAGAAATGGCTCCATTTGAATTCCTTTATGGAAGGAAGTGTACTACACCGTTGCTATGGAATGGGGTAGGAGAAAGAAATTTTTTCGGGCCAGACCTAATCAAGGAGGCTGAAGAGAAAGTCAAGATGGTAAAGGATAGGCTAAAGGTAGCCCAATCTCGGCAAAAGAGCTATGACGATCCAAAACGTAGAGAGGTTACCTATGAGGTTGGTGATAGAGCTTATCTCAGGGTATCACCACTTCGTGGTGTGAAGAGATTTGGAATCAAAGGAAAATTAGCACCACGTTATGTTGGACCTTTCAAGATTTTGAGCCGCAAAGGAGAAGTGGCATATGAGATAGAATTACCAGAATCTCTGTCAGCAGTTCATAATGTATTCCATGTCAATCAGCTGAAAAAGTGTCACCTAGAGATGGAAGAAACTTCGTTGAAAGACACTATACCATTAGAGGAAATTCAGCTAGAGAATGATCTCACTCATGAAGAGAAACCTATTAAGATTCTGGAGACAGTAGAAAGAATTACCTGTACCAAGACAATCAAATTCTGCAAAGTGCAGTGGAACCATCACACTGAATCAGAAGCTACATGGGAGCGAGAGGATGAACTTCGGAGATCACCCTCACCTATTTGCTAGCCAACCCGAATCTCGAGGGCGAGATTCATCTTAAGGGGGTTATATTTGTAAAATCCCAAAATTTTCATCTTAAAATCATCATCATTGCATTCATATCATCATGGCATGTACTACTTTGCATTAGGTTTGTCCTCCAAAAATTTGGTGAAATTTTGAGACTTTTTGGAGCACTTTTGCTAAATTCCAAAAAAACCTAGAAAAGAAATTCAAAAAGAAAAAGAAAAGGAGGGAAAAGGTTTTTAAACAGCCAACAGCTTCTAGCCTTTTGGCCCAATCCGGCCCAGCTAGACCACCCGGACTCCCTCTCCCCCTCTCTGTTTTTTTCGCACCCCCTCAGCTCACCCCCACCCACTTACCTCCGGACCCCACGCCACGTCGACACCACCTCAGCGTCTTCCACGCGAACAGTCGACGCCCTCTCCCCTCCTCTGCCGTTACCAACTCCGGTTGATTGCGGGCGTTACTGCGAGTTAATCGCCACCGCTACCGCGCCCTCTTAACCCCTCCCCTCCTCGACAGAATACCCCAGACACTACCCCTGGAGAGCCCCCAGGCTCCCCAATTGCCACCTCAAATCACCGTCGTCCGAAGCTACTTCGACAAGAATTCTGGTGAGCCCCGGCCATGCCGTGCCCTCCTCTCTGCTCTATAATTCTTGCTGTGTCCTGCCACGTGTTTTAACCCTGGCCACGTGCCCTCATTTGCACTAGGTCGACGACGCGAGCAACTCCGGCGAACCCCCTCTGCCGCCGCCGTCCATCTCCTTTTCCGGTGAAGGTAGGGTTTCCGCCGCCCCCTTTTGGCCTCTGTTAGATCGTGCTGTTCAGGGCACATTTCACTGATCCTCATGCCTACTTGTTCGAGCCGTAGGTCGCCGTCTACGACACCGAGCCGCGAGCAACGCCGTCTACGCAACTCCGGCGAGGGATCAAGGCCAAGCCAGAGCACCCCTGCGCCGTAGTGACCTCCATCGAGACCGCCACGACCTCCTCGACCTCTGGTACGTGTCCACAGTCTCGTAGCCCCTGTAGAACCGCCGGAACCCCATCGGCCGACGCTCCGCCACCGCGCGCAGCCGGTCAGCGCCGCCCGTCTCCGGTCAGGCCACTAGGGACCGTTAGATCTTGTGTCTGCGGCTAGGATTATATCGTGGACGAACCGATACGAGCTAATCAGATCCGTCTGTTATCACTTAAAATCCAACGGCCCGCCGCAGTCGATCTGACCGAACCAGTACGGGCCAATGAAATTGCGCCACGTCGCCCAGGTTATTTGTTTAAATAGAAAATTAGACAGATTTTGTATTAAACTAAGAAAATCCATAACTTTTGATTCCCAATTCAGAAAAATGCAAATTTGGTGTCTATGGATTCAGAAAAATAAGACCTTTATTATAGAGGCCTTGTTTCACAATTTTGCCTCAGAAAAATTGGAATTATAGGCAGAAACTTTTTAGTAGTATTTTGCTCATAAAAATTGTTCTATAAATTGTTTTGGGGTATTTCTTATGCATTTAGATGAGGTATTTTACCCTCTGTACTGTAGACTTTGTAAGTTATAGAGTTGTGATCATATCATTGCATTTTGCATGCATTCATATTTTTGTAATGTTTTATTGATTGAATTATTGTTGTTGTATTGTTCTTTGTGTAGATTGTGTGGATTGTGAAGTTTGTTGCTGTGAGGATTGTACCTATTCCCCTAGCTACCAAGGCAAGTGATATTTCATCTCATGTCCTATTATTTTCACTATTGCACTAGTGTTATTTTGTTAGATATTAGCATGATAGGATTATTTATATGTTACTATATTATGCTATGCTACCCTATAGACTATATCTTGGTAGTATCTCCTAGTTGAAAGACTTCGTATGCTAGAGTGCTTAGCCATGCTATTAGAATTCGTGAGTGGAAAATACATATAAGATAGTATGGAAATATATTATTTTGTTTGACTAAGAAAACAACTAATATTAATGAAACACCTGGGTGGAATGGGACTTGCTTGGATTATGTTGAGTGGTTAATCAGGGGCCATGTCTATGGTCAGCTGGTGTATCACACTTGTAGATGGACACCCAGGAACAAAGAGATTGGCGACCTTCTTGTCACGAAGCTTCCAGTGCAGCCACATGGCATATGGGCTCTGTCTTGACCAACTAAGTTGAAAGAACTCAGCCAAACAGACAGAAGGTGGTAGTTGTGATAGGATGGAACGCGTCCGTGGTGGTCTGAGGGATTGCTTCTGAAAGGTCTTGTCTCGATGCATGTAGAGTCTTGTGGGGAAAGTGCACCACCTCTCGAGAGGGTAAAACTAAGTACTTAGCCCTGTCCCCGGTTATGGACAATTCCTGAGCCTCAAGACAGTGAAGCAGTTCAATAATCTCCTCATCCAAATTTCTCTAAGGTAAAACTTGTGGGTGAACATGGGTAGAGGTTCAGTGATGTCTATCATTGGTACCTTAGTGTTTGAATGAGAAAACTTACTCTTCAAAAACTATAAGTTAAACTAGCTTTTAGCAAAGCCAGCCATAACCCCACTTAGCCATATATTCATGTAGTTGTTGGATTATACTAAGTAACTATGGTATCACTTGGCAATACAATTCCTAATGTATTAACCCTCGTGGCTGTAACTTATTATGTTGCAGGATACTCTGATGATGAGTAGGGTTGCGGGTCTACACTCGACATGTTTGCCTATGGCGCATGAAGACAAAAGTATCTATTATTATTATGCTATGTAATGTGAACCTTGAGTATCTTAGCCTTGGGCTAAGTGAGTTGTAAGAACCATTATATTCCTGGATATGCGATGTAATAATGACCTTTGTTTCTATGTACTTCATCTTAAACTGTGGGTGCTAGCATTTCGATCCAGGGACTAGCATTGCAATCACAGGGATCTTACCTTATTATGGTGAGATCTTACAAAGGCCCACTCTGAAATCTTACAAAAACATTTAGCCACTAATTTTAATGACATTGAAAAATTGAATCCATTACATATGCATAGATCCCACTTTTTCAAAAACCATTCATATGAGTTCACCTTGACAATCCCAAGCAACCACATACAACCAAGCATTAGATCAAAGCCCCCACCAAAAATCTTCTCAAAATTCAAATAAAATTCTCTTGCGGCAATTTTGTCGAACACTTAGTGAGCACTGAATTAACTGCCTAACTATTACTGTTCTAGAGCAGTGATCAAGTGCCACTAAGGCCTTAATCCACTCCCCTTGTCTCCCCTAGTTCCAACCATGCCATCAAGGAGCTACCTCTTAGCCTCTAGCTGCAGTGCCGAGCCACCCCGAGGCCATGCTCGCCGGTCGAGCATGGACAGCTCCAAGCCGACCGCCTCGCCCTCTTCTGTCATGCCTAGGACGTAGGCGAGACCACACCGCCACACCCTGTCTCTGTCCCAAGCCCTGCTAGGCACTAGACCACCACAGAACGCCCGCGCTCTCCTCCTCTGCAACATGCACGAACTGCGCTAGAGCACTGCCCCCGACAGCCTCGCATAGACCCCGCCTTGCCCTCAGTTCGCCTGCGAACACTCGCCTTAACACCAGCATGCCCCCAGACATCCGCATTCGCCGCCGATTGACCCACAGCCACCGCACGCCACGTTGAACGCCGCCTCTACCGTGCAGAGCACGAGCCGCTCCCGGCCACATACCACCGCCACGTGCCTTTACGCTGTAGAGGATCACAGGAGACCACGCATTGATTGACGCTCACAGCCACGCCTCTAGCCGCCCGTAGCCATGTCACCACCGTCGCCTGCCCACGCCGTGTTGTCCCATCATCGAGCCTATAAAGGAGGCCTCCCCTAGCCTCATTCTGCACACCATTCACCTCCCCTCTCACCACTGAGCCTTCCCCACTTCTTCATGGAGCCAGGCGAGCAGCCGTTGGCCAGAATTTCGCCGGAGCTGGCCGCAGCAGAGGAGAAGAGGCGCCATTGATTGTGACTGCCCTAGGAGCCGCCGCGACCACACCTAGGATCGCCGTCGTCCACCAGTTTGATTGCCCCCATCGCCATGTTAGTTGGAGCCCTGATAATCCCCCAATCGACCCCCACCGTGCCGCGTTAGGGTTAGTTCTTGCCGGAGCTGTTCACTAGAGACGATGAACGCCGACCGTCGATTTCTGTTCTAATCGCACGGTTGATATCGCCTCGTACCGTTTCGGGTTTTAAGTGTCGCTGACATGCGGACCCCCCTGTCAGTTGCCCACTGCGCCGCTGAGCGTTATTGGGCCGGCTCGTTAGATTTCCCGTGCGAGCCTACAGATTCAAATATAGGTTTTTCTATTTAGATTTAACTAGATTATGTCCACTTGTTTAAAAATCATTTCAGAGAGATCCACTTAACCAAAATGCATGATTCAAATTTGTTAGAAAGATAATTAAAATATCTATCCAAGCCCATTGGATTGAAGTCATTTGGAGTTAGAGATAATCTATAGTAAAAATAGTAAGACAGAGACTTTTCTGCATTCAAACATTTTTTTAAAACCAACCATAATAGCTTTTGAGTTGATTCCAACTCTCAAAAATCACATTTGACGATACCTATTTGAATATGTAAAAATATCTAGGTTTGTTTGTAGTGACATTGGACTAGTACCAAAATAATGCTACTAGGGCATTTCTAGTCACTTTATTTCATTTAAATAATAAACTTAAACTTAGTGAAATGTGACCAACACTTTAAATCACATCCCCATGTATTAGAATACGTGGTGATGACTAATACATTGCAAATGTATCTACAATTTTTGATGTTCCATGCTTGGTTTTATCTACTTTCTTATGTTTTGTTCCAACTTTGGAGTACTTTTCATACACTTTCTTGGACTAACCTATTAACAAGATGCCACAGTGCCAACTGCCTGTTTTCTGCTGTTTTTGGTTCCAGGAAGTCAGAAAATGAATATTCTCGGAATTGGACGGGACAAAAGCCAAAGTTGATATTTTAACGGAAGACTCACGGAGCCAGAAGACGAGACGGAGAGGGGCCATAGCGTGGCCACACCACCCCTGGGTGCGGGTCCCCCTGGCTGCGCCAGGGCATGGTATGGGCCCCCTGGCCGGCCACCAACCTTGCCTCCTTCTCCTATAAAGTCCTCCTGATGCAAAAACCCTAAGTTGTCAATCAGAAATCCACGAAAAGTTTCGCAGCACCGCCACCACCGAAGGGGAGATACGGGGGACAGACAGTCTCTGTTCCGGCACACTTCCGGGATGGAGAAGTGCCCCCGGAGCCATCTCCATCGATCTCCACCACCATCTCCATCGCTGTTGCTGATTCCCATGATGATGAGGGAGTAGTTCTCTCTCGAGGCTAAGGGTTCTACCTGTAGCTATGTGTTCATCTCTCTCTATGCATGATCATGTTGTGATCATGAGCTTTGTAATCAAGTAGATCTACCTTGCTACTCAAGTGCTTTATTAGATCTCTGCTCTCCCCACGTGTGTGAAAGTGACAGCGTGCACACCATGGTGGCACTTAGGGTAGATATTACAAATACTTGTTATCAGTTATATTTGGAGTTGGATGTTTGTATGAAATTGTGGTGTTTGTTGGAACCGTCTAGAGCTCAGTGTGATAGTGTGCGGTTATCTAGATGGGAAAAGCGAACTTTGAGGTGTGCTGTTATAGCCTTACCATGGATTAGAGTGTCCAACCGAAGAATAGTTAAGAGTAGTATCATAAAGAGAAGATATTTATATGAGAGTGTTCACTAGTGAAAGTATGATCCCTAGGCCTTGTTTCTAAGCATTGAAACATCGTTTGCAACTAGATATGTTACATGTTTGCTTGCTGCCATATTTATTTCAGTTTACCTTTAGTCTCTTCCACGCCATCAAGCTATTTTCTGGCACCGTTTTTTTATATCCATACCACTTGTATTTCACTATCTCTTCGCCGAGCTAGTGCACCTATGCACCTGACAAGTGTATTGGGTATGTTGGGGACACAAGAGACTTCTTGTATCTTGATTGCATGGTTGCTTGAGAGGGATACCTTTGACCACTTCCTCCCTGAGTTTGATAAACCTTGGGTAATCCACTTAATGGAAAACTTGCTGCTGTTCTACAAACCTCTACACTTTGAGGCCCAACAATTATCTACACGGATAGAAGTGCGTAGACATCAAGCTATTTTCTGGCGCTGTTGCCGGGGGGAGGTAAGGTAAAAGGTACTCACATCCTCCGGTGTGAGTGCTCGAAGTTATTTCCTTTAGATTCTGCAATTTTGTCTTTTTGTTTCTTGTTTTCACTAGTTAGGCTTAATGGAAAACAACAACAAAATTAGAGAGCTTTATAGTATTTATCTTGAGTAAGGACATGAAGTGTTTGAAGAGAAAATTAAAAAACCTATGGAACTTTATTTGCATGCTAATAGAAATGTTGTTAGTATGAATTCTTTGGACACCATTATTTCTAATGCTATGGAAAATTCTAAGCTTGGGGAAGCTAGTTTTGATGAAAATGATCTTTTTAGTCCCCCATCTTTAGACGAGAAAATTTACTTTGATGATACTATGCCCCCAATATATGATGATTACAATGATGAATATGATATTTTCAGTCCACCTACTATTGAGGAGAAAATTAATTATGATTACAATATGCCTCCTATATTTGATGATTATGGTGATGAGAATAATAATGATAGCTATTTTGTTGAATTTGCTCCCACTACAATTAATAAGAATGGCTATGTTTACGTGGAGAGTATTAATTCTTTTATCCATGTGGCTCATGATAAGAATGTTTTATGTGATAGTTATATTTTAAATTTTATTCATGATGCTACTGAAAGTTATTATGAGAGAGGGAAACATCATTTTATGTATCTCAACAATATTAAGTTTCCCCTCTTATGGTGAAAGTCTTGAAGTTGCACTTGTTTTGCTTTCCTATGCTTGTTGCTTTGTGCTTTCATGACTTGTTTCTTTACAAGATTCCTATGCATAGGAAGTGGGTTAGACTTAAATGTGCTTTGATTTTGCTTATTGATGCTCTCTTTTAGTTCAATTCATATTTCTTATGTGAGCATCTTCTCAAACTATCATGCCTAACTTAAAGGCGTTAAAGAGAAGTACTTATTGGGAGATAACCCAAAAGTTTTAGATGAGTCTTGGAAGTTATTACCTCTGTAATAACCGCTCCTTATCCTTTTTATTTTCTTTTTGTGCCAAGAGTAACCTCTAATGAGAGAGAAGTAATGCTTGGCAAAGTTGCTGTCCCGAAAAAGATTTTGTCCTTCACCGTAAAAATTCGTGTAAAATGTCTGTACATTGTTTTGAGGCGTGCATTTTTGTGCTACTGCCCCAGGTTGTTATCTAACTTTAGTTAGTTCAACACTTTTAATTTGAGCAACATATGGTCTTCGAAAAAATTGGTTTTACCTACTGGTCTATTTTGATAGATTTCTGCCATTATTTGCATTTGCTTCTTGTTGGTTCCTTTTTGAGTTCTTTTCGGGAATTGAGCTTTTTGAGGGAAGTGCTACATTAGCTTGTGTTTTAATGGAAGTTTTAGTGGTGTTGAAACTGAACCCAAAGACGTATTATCTTGAGTGCACTAATGTTGCTAATAAAGATTGTGTCAAGTTTTGTATGAAGGAAAATTTCAGGTGTATGGAAAGAATGGGTAATGAGATGAAGGATGGACTAAAGCTCAAGCTTGGGATGCCACGCGTGTCACCCCCAAGAAATATCCAAGAAGTACAAGCATCAAAGCTTGAGGATGCCCAAGGCATCCCCTCTTTATCAATAAAAATCTCAGGTTTCTTCCAGACACTTCATTTTTATTTTTTCATGCACAGTTGTATTGTTCTTGGAGCTTCTTCTTTTTAGTTTTCGTTTTGATTTTTTGTTTTCTTGGTTTGCTTAGTTTGCTGAATAAATTGGTTGGACCCCCCTCTTTCATACATTGGTTTTCAAATAGTTTGGTTTGGATTGGAAAAGAGTAGGAAAGTTCATGCTTAAGTGGTAACGAGAGCTTGTTTTTACTGTGGCGTATGCTTTGTCATGCCATCCTTGATATTTTTTTGGCTTTATGCTTTGTATTCTTTGTTGTAGCATGACTTGTTATAAACAATTGAGATTGCTTAATGTGCCTTGAAAGGATTATGCGTTGTTTTAGCATATTAAAGCATAGTATTGTGGTATTCTCCTTTGATGCTTTATTTGGGTTGACTTGGCACATGATCACACCATGTTATGACTATCCCAAGTCACCATAGCCTTGATGATCCTTTAGTTTTCAACTTGTAGTATCACTTTATGCTTTGATCAATGATGTTTTGTCGCTCTGCATGATTATGGCCATTATTGCTCTCTTAGTTTGTCGCTCCCAGTCTTTTGCTAGCCTCCGCAACCAAGTATGAGTTCCACTCATGCATCTCCTTAAACCAAGTTATTCCCAAGACTCCACCATACCTTCCTACTATCTTATGCTATTCCAAGTATATTTTTGTTTTTATCTACCTTCCAAATTAAATTTGTTATGTGAAAATTAGTGATTAAAGCTCTCACAAACTTGATGGCACACTTTACTTTTCTTGCATTTCATAATCTTGAACCATTGGGTCCTTCTTTGTTGCGTATATGCTTGCACTTTATAAGTTGAAATTAGCAAAACGATATATCATGGGGAACGCTTTCAACATTGCACTTGTACTTTGTACCCTGTTGATATCATGTTCTTTTGCTTATGGATCCCAGTGGTGTGAAATAAAAGTGGAACTTGTAAGCTAATGGAGTTTGTATGTGTGTTAGAGAAACGCCTGGGCCGCTAGCCTAAGCCATGCATAATCATGGTGGAAACTTGCAGCATCACCATAATGAGCACTCTATGAAGCATCATCAATAAAAACCTATGCAAATAGCAAATAAAAAGATTGCTATAATGCTCATTGTCTGCTTGCCTTGTCATTTTGATTATGGGATATCTCCTATATCATGTGCAGGGGGTACCCCGTTGGCGGTTCTTTATGATACACATGTACTTACAATGACAAGAGCTTACTCGTGACTAAAGTTGAGTAGCATGAGATTCGGTCTTCGTAAGTAAGGGGCATGAGATTTCGGCTTATAACTTGGCAAGCATATCCTCTTGGTTGTGTCACTTTAACCTTAATCACCTTAAAGATGCTTATGATAGGGGCAATCAGAATTGAAAGCTAACAATTACCATAATTTTTGGAAGCTCTTTATGAAACTTGAATCTCTGCTTCCTTCTATGAAGGCCTTTCTTCCACTTTATATTGAGTCTCCACCTTCTATCTTTATGCACCTACTTTGAGAGCATAGTGGCCATTCTTTGGTCTACGTGCATTGTCCCAAGACTTGTTGATTGATGCATAACTTGATATTGCTTGTTCTTAAACTACTTGTATCTAGTCACTCTTATAAAATTTGAAGGTGTCCTATGCATTTATGTTTGCTACTCTATGAGGGACAAGCTGAATGCCACTATGCTATGTTTTCTTTATGTGAAACAAACAAACGTCTTGCAATGTATTGTTATTCATGAATCTTTTGTTTGTACCCTTTCATGTTGCAACATAGTTTCTTTGTCTTATTGCTAGAACTTTATCTTTCATGTTATTATTGAAATACTATGATCCCAGCTATCCATGTTTTACAAGTACTTTGATCAAGTTTATGGTGGTGCATGTCACCTCAAAAATTATTCTTTCTTTTTATCACTTACCTACTCGAGGACGAGCAGGAGTTAAGCTTGGGGATGTTGATACATTGCAAATGTATCTATAATTTTTGATGTTACATGCTTGGTTTTATCTACTTTCTTATGTTTTGTTCCAACTTTGGAGTACTTTTCATACACTTTCTTGGCCTAACCTATTAACAAGATGCCATAGTGCCAGCTGCCTATTTTCTGTTGTTTTTGGTTCCAGGAAGTCAGAATATGAATATCCTCGGAATTGGACGGGACAAAAGCCAAAGTTGATATTTTACCGGAAGACTCACGGAGCCAGAAGACAAGACAGAGAGGGGCCATAGGGTGGCCACACCACCCCTAGGCGCGGGTCCCCTTGGCCACACCAGGGCATGGTGTGGGCCTCCTGGCTGGCCACCAACCTTGCCTCCTTCGCCTATAAAGTCCTCCTGATGCAAAAACCCTAAGTCGTCAATCAGAAATCCACGAAAATTCCGCAGCGCCACCAGCACCGAAGGGGAGATTCGGGGGACAGAAAGTCTCTATTCCGGCACCCTGCCGGGACGGGGAAGTGCCCCCGGAGCCATCTCCATCGATCTCCACCACCATCTCCATCGTCGTTGTTGATTCCCATGATGATGAGGGAGTAGTTCTCTCTCGAGGCTAGGGTTCTACCAGTACCTATGTGTTCATCTCTCTCTATGCATGATCATGTTGTGATCATCAGCTTGTAATCAAGTAGATCTACCTTGCTACTCAAGTGCTTTATTAGATCTCTGCTCTCCCCATGGTGTGTGAAAGTGACAGCGTGCACACCATGGTGGCACTTAGGCTAGAGATTACAAATACTTGTTATGAGTTATATTTGGAGTTGGATGTTTCTATGAAATGTGGTGTTTGTTAGAACTATCTAGAGCTTAAGGTGACAGTGTGGCGTTATCTAGATGGGAAAAGCGAACTTTGAGGTGTGCTGTTATAGCCCTACCATGGATTAGAGTGTCCAACCGGAGAGTAGTTAAGAGTAATATCATAAAGAGAAGATATTTATATGAGAGTGTTCACTAGTGAAAGTATGATCCCTAGGCCTTGTTTTCTAAGCATTGAAACAACGTTTGCAATTAGATCTGTTACATGTTTGCTTGCTGCCATCTTTATTTCAGTTTACCTTTAGTCTCTTCCACGCCATCAAGCTATTTTCTGGCACCGTTTTCTTATATCCATACCACTTGTATTTCACTATCTCTTCACCGAACTAGTGCACCTATACACCCGATAAGTGTACTAGGTGTGTTGGGGACACAAGAGACTTCTTGTATCTTGATTGCAGGGTTGTTTGAGAGGGATACCTTTGACCACTTCCTCCCTGAGTTCGATAAACCTTGGGTAATCCACTTAAGGGAAAACTTGCTACTGTTCTACAAACATCTGCACTTTGAGGCCCAACAACTGTCTACAAGAATAGAAGTGCGTAGACATCCAGCTATTTTCTGGCGCCGTTGCCGGGGAGGTAAGGTATAAGGTACTCACATCCTCCGGTGTGAGTGCTCGAAGTTATTTCCTTAGATTCTGCAATTTTGTTTTTTTGTTTCTTGTTTTCACTAGTTAGGCTTAATGGAAAACAACAAGAAAATTAGAGAGCTTTGTAGTATTTTTCTTGAGTTAGGACATGAAGTGTTTGAAGAGAAAATTAAAAAACCTATGGAACTTTATTTGCATGCTAATAGCAATGTTGTTAGTATAAATTCTTTGGACACCATTATTGCTAATGTTATGGAAAATTCTAAGCTTGGGGAAGCTAGTTTTAATAAGAAGTGCATAGACATCAATGACATGTGTCCACATGATCCCATATTTTAATTGGAGAATATTAAATCTTAATTAATTTCAATGAGTAGAAATTACTTTTCTGAAATAAAAGGAATGAAACTAGTTCATTAAATCTTGTGATGATGCTAGATCATCAAGTTGTGCCTTAGTGTGCTAAATAGACTAGTTAAGCATTGTTTGGTGATCGATAGTACCGACCAAGTCTACGAGGAGGAGGAGTTCTACCCGAAGAAGACGAGGAGAATTTCAACCACTGCACCAACCAAGGCAAGCTAGCATTATACAAGTTAACCATGCAAGTATTACTTGCAAGCCATTATTAACAATTCAAGCTAACACTTGCAAGCTTGATAACCTAAGCAAATGCCTTAAGCATGCTTTGGTTATACCATTTTGATTTATACCCATCCCAAGTTTTACTTGCAAGCTTTACTCTCTCTTGCTTTACTAAAGTTCTTTACTTTATTTATAGATAGCATAAAGAGTATTAAACATGGCCTATCTAGTTAGACTTAGATGTCATTCTATGGCATGAGATTGATGGTAGCATCCCTCATTAGTGAACACTCTTACTAAAGTACCGTAAATCATCTAAATATGCATAAATAATGAAGGATCAAGGTAAATATGAAAAATGCAAGTATCAACTCACCCAATCTTAAACCTTTGCTCGTCCTAGAGCAAATAAGCGAATAGATCGTGATCGTGTATCAATAAGCTTATGATTGACAAGAAAATACGAGAATGCCATCATCAAATTATGCATATTCACTTGTCCAAAAGAAATATGGACTAACCACCATGCACGTGTGGGATTCATAGATAGATATTATCGCTTACCCCTTACTTTTTGAACAAAGACTAACCATTAGATGTTGGACAATTGAACACGTCTAAAATTTATCATACACTTTGCTATGTTTAGTAGATTTGCATGGATTTTACTAGCTTTTAATTTAACCTTTGGATATGCCTTTATAATAAAGATAAGTTTCTCATGAAAAAAATATTGGAAAAGATAATTGTTTAAAAAACAAGATAGACATGACTATTTGACTTTTTGTCAAGAACTTTCACCACTTTTGCATGGCATCATTAACGGTCTTTCCCTCTTAGTAACCATTATAAACCCTTATTAATGGGTCTTTCAATCATGTCATATGCTCTAACAACCTTTGTCTTTCACTTTCCATGTCTAGCCGAATTCTTGGGTGCCTCCCTTTCAAACACTTTCCCATAGAGCATGTGTATTGAAATACCCATGACAACCATTTAGTTTACTTGTTGATTACTAAGTAGGATAAGAGTATCTCATGTCCCCTTGTCATCCTCCTCTTTCCAACTATTTATTTTATAAGACTCCTCATCTCACCACAATTTCACAATAGTCCTTTTTTAATAAGTGTTGCTTCCCTTGCATGGATCTTTCCTTTTTGTAAGATTAGCTTGTGAGTAATTCTATGCTTGTCCAACATGATAAAGTTAATTAAGTTCAAGGCAAGGTGTAAGTGAAATTTCTACATATAATGCGCACATGTGCATGAGTGTTACCCATAAATCTCCAGACAAGAGAAACATGGATGACACCATACTTTATATTTTTTTCAAAACCACTCAACCAAGGATACATGATAATGCTCTAAGAGCTCTACAAACATTATAAAATCCTAATGATCACGACTAGATGCAAATACGATAACTAAAGCATAAAGTATGGTGGAACTCCCCCAAGCTTAAGTTGTTGCAAATGGTTCTTCTTCCTTGGCATCGTTCTCCTCATAGTAGGCATCCCACTCCTTGATCTTCCAGGGATAGGGCCTCCAATTATAGAAGGACATCAAAGGATCATTGAATTTGCTTGAGGCGGCCTTGGTGATCTTCTTGTAGCGATCGTCACACTCACAGTTCTGGTTTCCCCACATCCCACATGAAGGCTCGGAACCTATACAGTTGTGAAAGATATGCACATACTTTCTCCTTGCTTCATAGACTTCAACCTTTTTCTCCATCTCTAGATTCATGAGGGTGATGAGCATCAAGTCTACGCTCAACCACCATACCATACCTGAAGATTGTGTCCTCCAAGACTTGCGGCCTCTCCCCCGTGGTGCCTTCGGTCTTGGGTGCTTCACCTCCTCCATGAGTAGCACCCCTTCCTTGATGGTCAAGATTTTCATGGGAGCCACCATAGATCTGAGGTAATGATTCACCACGCATTTCTTCTCTGGAGTCGTCTCCTCCAAGATTGGATCTGGAGCTTGCCATGGCTAAAATCTGAAGAAGTAGGACGGGAAAACAAGTTTCGTTCGAAAAGATTTGACGCGAGATTAGATCTTCAAAGAGGAGTATATATAGATAGTTTTTAGGGTAATACAAAGCATTGAGGAAGAAACAGAAGCAAAACGGACTTCGGAAGAGGGAAAGACCTTTGGTGGCACGCCCAGGGGGTGGCCGTGCCACCTGGTCTCTTTCCCTCCCCGGACTCCGTTTTGTCCAATTCTTAAGAGACACGCATTAATTTACGAGGAGGAGGAGTTCTACCCCGAAGAAGAGACGAGGATAATTTCAACCACTGCACCAACGAAGGCAAGCTAGCATTATACAAGTTAACCATGCAAGTATTACTTGCAAGCCATCATTAACCATTCAAGCTAACACTTGCAAGCTTGATAACCTAAGCAAAATGCCTTAAGCATGCTTTGGTTATACCATTTTTAATTTATACCCATCCCAGTTTACTTGCAAGCTTTACTCTCTCTTGCTTTACTAAAGTTCTTTACTTTATTTATAGATAGCATAAAGTGTATTAAACATGGCCTATCTAGTTAGACTTAGATGTCATTCTATGGCATGAGATTGATGGTAGCATCCCTCATTAGTGAACACTCTTAACCTTAGTTGCTAGTGCTAAGCATAAAACTTGATCACTTTAGATGGGAATACTTGGTGAAAATGATTATGAAAACATTGGAATGATGAGTCATTCTATTGAGATGTTTTGACAGGTGTTGAGAAACACAATTGTTTATGATGATGAAAATGTTGAGGCATGAGCCTTAACCCTCTATAAAAACTGATGGTTGGGTTCGGATGCGATACCATTCCAATTTTTACCGTACAACCACAATACCTAAATTGGGTAAGGCTTAGCCGGAAGTTTATATGCATTAGTATGAGTTCCCTCGCGGTAGAGGTCTGAGCTGAGGCTACCTCTCGATGGTGTCCACCTATGCAGTGCCCAGGATGGCAGATGGCCATGACTGGGAGGCCAAGCTCATAGGAGAGGTGATTATACTAGTGTGTGTAATTGAAAGGTTATGATTGATTATCCGCATACTAAGTATGATGATTCAGGGTTATCCCTGACGAATGTATCGAATTTTGTGGTGAAAGTGTACCACCTCTACAGAGTGTTAAACTATCGAATAGCCACGTCCGCGGTCATGGATAGTTGGAGTGGCCATATTGTTCCGTCGTCAGATGTTTTTCAAATGACTTATGAAATGAGTGGTGACTTTGACTTGGCCACAACAGGGTTGTGAACATGAAAACTAGTTTCCCACTTAAATGATTTTATAACTTTATTTTATCTTTCTTTACTTCTGAACTCAGCTTGGGTTTCAAACTTAACCTTGCAAATAAACTTGGAGTTTAGCATTCCTACTAGAACTACCTTACTTGTTAGTGATAGTTTACGAGTACTTAAAGAGTACTCATGCGCTTTGTCCCTAGCTATTACCGTGGCCAGACTATCAAGAGGACTATCAGGAGGAAGGACAACACGATGGCTATGACAACTAGGATCATCTCCCATCATCAGCATTGCCTGTGACACTGAAGATGGACCCCACCGCTACGCTATTTATGCCGCTACTTGTTTGTACTAAGACTGGATCATGAGATCCTTTTATTTTGTGTAAGAACTTATTATGGTTTGTAATAGA